>QRFB01003913.1:0-20572 GCA_008931105.1 Oenanthe javanica | reverse complement strand
AACGAATTTGAGCTGTTATGGAAAGATTTTGATATGGAAAAGATTGATAGAAATCTGTTTTGGAAAGATATGGTAAGGAGAATCAAATCTGAGTAAATAAGGAAGGTATTTGAAAATCCTTTTTGAGCTCTATTAATTATATAAACTATATATTATATAATAAAGTCCTTACATATTTAAATCCTAACCAATCTCTGATATCTCCAAGCATCTTCAAGGAATATCCATTATCGAAATTGGTTTTGAATAGCTTCTGGGCGGAATAATGTCNAGTTCTGGGCGGAATAGTGTCAGCTTGCTGTTACGGTTCTGTGACTGATCTTAGCAGGCTGTTACGAACACTTTCCTGAAACTTTGTCTTTCCACATACTCAACCAAGTTACCTGAGAATATACTTATACATAGCAAACTCATATATATGTAGGATATATCAAGTGAGTCAATCATATAATGGTAAGCTGTATAGATTAAAACTAGTTACTTAGCAAGCTGTTACAGTAACAAATAGCAAATCAGCATGCTGTTATATATCATCAAAACACATCAGATTAACAATCTCCCCCTTTTTGATGATTATACACCAATATATGATTGTGCTAATATCTCCCCCTCAAATAATGTGGGTGTGAGCTAAACGGATCCCCCTCAAACAATGCTTCCTTCATAACAAGCTCAATATGCACTATATCTCTATCATAAATATTAGACATGCATAAAACATATTTATCTACAGTACCAAATAACAAGCATTAACCACGTAAGCATGCAATCAGACTATATATTTTTCCCCCTTAATCATTAAAAAAATATCACTTAGCATTCACATCACATAAGTCCACATATATAGCAAGTAATAAGATTAGATACCAAACTTTTCAAAGTAGCTTGCTATTTTGACATTGCACATCCCAAGTTCCCTTCGAAGAACAGAAAATCTTTCTTCTGTTAAGGGTTTGGTGAAGATGTCAACTAGCTGATACTCTGTAGGCATAAATATCAGCTCTACCTTTCCCTTTGCAACATTANTTTAGACATTGCACATCCCAAGTTCCCTTCGAAGAACAGAAAATCTTTCTTCTGCTAAGGGTTTGGTGAAGATGTCAGCTAGCTGATACTCTGTAGGCACAAATATCAGCTCTACCTTTCCCTTTGCAACATTATCTCTCAAGAAATGGTGTCGAACATCAATATGTTTTGTTCTTGAGTGATTCCCTGGATTCTTTAAAATGTTGATAGTGCTTGTATTGTCACAATATATAGGAATTTTCTCACATTTCATTCCAAAACCCTTGAGTGTTTGAATCATCCAAAGCATTTGAGAGCAACAACTACCAGCTACCAAATACTCCCCTTCTGCAGTAGATAATGCAACAGATGTTTGCCTCTTGCATTGCCAAGATACCAAACTCTGTCCTAAAAATGCACAAACACCACTAGTACTTTTTCTATCCATTTGACAACCTGCATAATCTACATCATTATATCCAACAAGAGCAAATACATTTGTGATATGATAAAATAAACCAAGAGTTATAGTACCACTCAAATATCTAAATATCCTCTTAACAACATTCAAGTGAGACTCTTTTGATTTTGCTTGAAATCTTGCACAAACACATACACTATACATGATATCAGGTCTAGAGGCAGTTAAGTACAATAAACAACCGATCATACCTCGATATCTAGTGATTTCTACATCCTTACCCTTTTCATCAGAAGTCAGCTTGCTGGCTGGGGTCATTGGAGTAGATTTCGGCTTAACATTTTCAAATCCAAATCTTTTGAGTAACTTTTTTATGTACTTGGATTAATGCACATAGATTTCATCTTTTGTTTGCTTGATTTGGAGCCCCAAGAAATAATTGAGCTCTCCCATCATGCTCATGTCAAATTCATTGTGCATACACTCAGAAAACCACTTACACATACTTTTATTAGTAGATCCAAAAATTATATCATCTACATAAACTTGAACAATAAGTATATCATTCTTATCATGCTTAATAAATGNTATCATCTACATAAACTTGAACAACAAGTATATCATTCTTATCATGCTTAGTAAATAAAGTGGGATCTATTTTACCTCGTGTGAAACCATTCTTAATTAAAAACTTACTGAGCCTTTCATACCATGACCTAGGAGCTTGCTTTAATCCATACAAGGCCTTTTTTAGTTTGTATACATAATCTAGAAATTGCTCATGCTCGAAATCAGGAGGCTGTTTTACATAAACTTCTTCTTTCAAGTAGCCATTTAGGAAAACGCTCTTCACATCCATCTGATACAGCTTGAATTTCTTGTAGCATGCAAATGAAAGAAGCATCCTAATAGATTCTAACCTTGCAACAAGTGCATAAGTCTGATCATAGTCGATTCCCTCTTGCTGATTGTATCCTTGTGCGACCAATCTTGCTTTATTTCGGGTAACTGTTCCATATTCATCCAATTTGTTCTTGTATACCCATTTTGTTCCTATTATTGAAGCATCCTTTGGTGGCTTGACGAGTTCCCAAACATCACATCTTTTAAAATTGTTAAGTTCCTCTTGCATCGCCACTACCCAATTTTCATCTTCCAATGCTTCTTTGACATTTTTATGTTCTTTTTGAGCTAAAAAGGCAGCATAAGCACAAAAATTTATTGCTCCTTTTCTGGTCCTCATTCCTTCATTAACATTCCCAATCACAAGCTCTTGTGGATGATTCTTTGATGTCCTTGTTGTCTTTGGCAAAGTATGTCGAGAGATTTCTTCATAAAGATCAACAACTCTTCTAACTTTTGATGGTGGTGAAGAATGATATGATTCAATGGTATTAGACCTCTCTAGAGTTACTGGTGAAGATCCTCCAACAAAATCAGCTACTGGAGTTGAGGTTCCAGCTTGCTGTTCACCATCAGTATTTGTAACAGGTGTTCTGTCAGCTGGCTGTTTCTCTTCTGCAATGCTTCTCAGCTTGCTGTCAGTACCTGTACCTGCATCATCTTCCTCATCTCTTGACAGAACATTAGTAGCTTCTTGAAATGTAACATTAATAGACTCTTCAACAATACGTTTTTGTATGTTATAGACTCTATAAGTTCTACTATTTAAAGAATATCCAAGAAATATAGATTCATAAGATTTTGCATCAAATTTACCATCTTTACCAATCGTTTTGAGTACAAAGCACTTGGAACCAAATATTCTGAAGTGCCCAATGTTTGGCTTCTTGTTCCTCAGCAATTCATACGGAGTTTTATTGAGAATAGGTCAAATCAACACTCTGTTCAGAACATAGCTTGCTGTATTTATAGCTTCTGCCCAGAAATTCCTTGGCAGCTTGCTTTCTTGCAACAGTGTTCTTGCTGTTTCTTGTAGTGACCTATTTTTCCTTTCAATAACACCGTTTTGCTGTGAAGTTCTTGGTGCAGAGAATTCATGAAAGATACTTCTTTCTTCACATTAAGTTACAAACTCCTTTTGAAATTCTCCACCTCGATCACTTCGAATACCTACAAGTCTTGTATCTAGCTTGTTCTCAAGTAATTTGATTAGCTTCTCAAATTCACTAAAAGCAGAATCTTTAGTACGAAGAAACAATACTCAAGTAAATCTAGAGTAATCATCAATAATTACAAAACAATACTTTTTACCTACAATACTTTCATATGCTTCGGGACCAAAAAAGTCCAAATGAAGAAGCTANAATGAAGAAGCTCTAAAGGTTTAGAAGTAGATACCATTTTCTTTGACTTGTGAGGTGTCCTGACCTGTTTTCCTAATTGGCAAGATGAACATGTTTCGGTTTTGACATACTTCAATTTGGGCAGTCCTCTAACTAGCTTCTTTGAAGACAGCTTGCTGATTAAGTCCATGTGAGCATGTCCTAGCCTTCTATGCCAAATATATGGTTCAACATCAAGAGCTGCTAAACAATACGCTGTTTCCTGCATCTCAAAGTCCACAATATATATATTTCCTTCCCTTCTAGCAACTAGGGGGATTTTGTTAATACCAACATTAATAGTACATTTATATTTACCAAAATTAACAGCATGTCCATCATCATATAATTGACTTACACTAAGCAAATTATACTTAAGACCTTGGACATATTGTACATTATCAATTGAAATCATACTATTACCAACTTTGCCTTTTTCAAGAACTTGTAAAGTCTTGTTATCACCAATTATGACTCTTCCTCCCTTTTTCTTCTTTAGGCTAAGAAACTGAGATTTGTCTCCACATATATGTCTTGTAAAACCACTATCCAATATCCATTACTTTGCATTTATTTTGACAGCAAGACATACCTACAAAACAAACAAAAATAACTCAACATTTTGGTACCCATATAGGTTTGGGTCCAAATTGATTAGTTGATAACACATAAAGAACAGTTAAATCAGATTTCTTGATCCACTTTTGGATCACTTTTGGTGCTTAATTCTTTTCTTTTTGTGTTCTGCCAAACTGATGTCGGCTAGCTGTCTGTCTATTCCAGTAAGCTGATTCTGCATTCTGCAGTTTACAATGCTTTGACATGTGGCCCTTTCTTTGACACTTCTGACAAATCTTCCAAGGCATAGCATAGTCATATGGAATACCATGTTTTCCATCATACTTGAGACCTTTATCCTTCAAATTAGTTTCCATTCCTAATCCTTCTTTTGCCAATGGTACTTTAGTTTGCTTCATCATGGATTTGAGAACCTCTTCACCTTGAACAAACTTTCTCATTCCTTTTTCAAGATGTTTTATCTCTTGTTCCAACTTTTTGATCTTTTCAGCTTGCTGAGATACTTCTTCGGAATCCGATTCCATAAGTTTAAACGTCTCAAGGCATATATCTCTAGCTTCAATGTCTGCTTTCAGCTCGCTAATTTCCTTCATCAGAACATGATTTCTCTTTTGCACAAGTTTGTTAATTCCTTCAAGATTGGAAACTTCATTTTTGAGTTAAACAAGTTCATCACTGTAATCATTGGGCATCTTTCCATCCAAGACATCATATAACATTCCCTTGAGATAAGCATTCTTTTCTTCCAGCTTTCTGTTTTTAGCTTTTAGTTGTAAAAACTCATCTATCGAAATGACTTTTGTTTCCTGCATGGTTAGTGATTTCGGAATAATAGTTTCAGATGGTTTACCAGAATAAAAGGAGTTTACCTCACTACCATCTGATTCTGAATCTGAGACATCACTTTCTAGCAAAACTTCTTTCGTGTTCTCTTGAAGTATTTCATCATCAATCCCAACAAATGCTAAATGTGCCATATCTTCATTTGATTCATCATTGAAATTTGTTTCATCATCACTCCATGTAAACAGAGCTTTTGATTTCTTTTTCTCCTTTGTAGCAGCTTGCTGTTTATTCTTCAGCCTATAACAATCCTTTTTGTAATGTCCTGGCTTGCCACATTCGAAGCAATTTTCCTCCTTTGAATCTCTGGAGTATTTTTTGCCTTTTTCTTTCTTCATCATGTTCTTCTTGTGTATGAGCATCTTGATCTTTCTGGATAGTAAAGCTATATCTTCATCTTCTGATTCTTCAGATTCCAGCTTGCTGTTATCAGTATGAAGTGCCAAGTTTTTCATCTTAGCCACTGGAGCTTGAATGATTTCATTTTGACTAGCCTTTATTTTGCTTTCAAACTATTCTAGTTCAGCAAATACCGCCAAGGTATCCATAACACCTATTGTTGGTGAAGATTCCAATGCAGTCACTTTTGGTTCGTAGATAAATGGCACGACACTGAGTATTTTCATATTGATTTCTTCTCGAGGAATCTCCTTGCCAAGTTGTTTGAGATCATTCATATTTATTTTAAATCTAGATTGACTTTCTCTGATTGTTTCACGTTCTCCAAGCTTGAAATTCCCAAACTCGTTCATCAGCTTGCTGAGTTTCACCTTTTTCAGCCCTTTAGAACCTTCATGACATAATTCCAAGGTATCCCAGATTTCTTTTGCCGTCTTGCATGAAGAAACTTTGTCACATTCAGTAGGACACAATCCATTCATTAGAGTGTTCCTTGCTCTGCCATTATAACTCATCTTTGATAGTTCACCATCTGTGAGATCATCAATATCTTTCGCCTTGCCGTCTTTGTCTTTAAACTCAAACGGACCCTTTTGGACAACTCTCTATTCAAGTGGCTCTCTGGTCAGATGTATCTTCATTTTATTTTTTCACCAGTTATAATTTTCAGTACCCAATAGAAGTGGTGACCTCGAACTCGATGTTCATTCAGGATAAAAGTTAGTAGCCATGGCCATAAGATTCGTACTTTCCTGTTACAGAAATATTAGTATACCAAAGCTCTGATACCAAATGTGAATGCACACCTAGAGGGGGGTGAATAGGTGTATATGACTAATTAAGGTCAATTTTAACTTTTACCAACTTGTATCGACTGTTATAAACAAAACAGTCTGCTGTTGAACTGTTAGCTTGCTGATTACAGATTACAAAGTATAATAGCTTGCTGTTATGATGCAGTGTAGAATATAAATACTGAAAATAATAAAGAACACAATCGATTTTAGCCAGGTTCGACCCCTATCCACTAATGGTCTACGTCCTGGTCCCTTACCAACCCGGTAAGAGAATATATTATTGATCAATAAAAATACCAATTACACGATACAATAATATATCTCCCTTTAACCCAGTTGCTGAAAATGGCTTGCTGAAACACTATGTTTCCCTTTGAATAATCAGCCTTCTTGAACCCCAAGATCCTCTAACAATTTTTTTCCTCTTGAACTCTGAATTCCTCGAGCAAACCACTCCCTTGAATTCCTTAGTTCCCGAACAACCTGTTCTCTAATACAAAGAGTTCTCTAGAGCAATATTCCCTGATCACCAAGATCCATTGCCACTACTTAAACAACTAATTAATACAACTTTATAATAAAGAATAAAAGCGTTACAACCCAAACTATAAACTCTTGTATATAATATACGTGTATATAACTATGGAGCTCAGAGTTTATAAAATCAAAAGTGTTTTGAGAGAGAAGAGAGGAAACGCGTATATTCAGATCTCAAATTTTTTTACGTTGTATGTCGATTGGTTTCTTACAATAAAGATTGCAAGTGAAAATATATAAGAAGCATACAACGGTTGTGAAGATATTATGCAATAATAAGAGATTTGATTTGCATCAAAATATTCTTCAACAACTAGATAATTAGAAGATTTAAAATTTGAAATTTGAAATAGTTTAAATCTTCTATCAAATAAATTTTGAAAGGTAATATCAATTTCCAACAGCTAGAAAAAGATCAAAACATATTTAATATGAAAAAGATTGGTAGAAATATGTTTTGGAAAGATATGGTAAGGAGAANTAGAAATCTGTTTTGGAAAGATATGGTAAGGAGAATCAAATCTGAGTAAATAAGGAAGGTATTTGAAAACCCTTTTTGAGCTCTATTAATTATATAAACTATATATTATATAATAGAGTCCTTACATATTTAAATCCTAACCAATCTCTGATATCTCCAAGCATCTTCAAGGAATATCCATTATCGAAATTGATTTTGAATAGCTTCTGGGTGGAACAGTGTCAGCTTGCTGATATAGTTCTGCGACTGATCTTAGCAGGCTGTTACGAACCCTTTCCTGAAACTTTGTCTTTTCACATACTCAACCAAGTTACCTGAGAATATACTTATACATAGAAACTCATATATATGTAGGATATATCAAGTGAATCAATCATATAATGGTAAGCTGTATAGAGTAAAACTAGTAACATAGCAAGCTGTTACAGTAATAAATAGCAAATCAGCATGCTATTATATATCATCAAAAAACATCAGATTAACAGGTTGAACCCAAAATGGATAGTATCATATTATTATATAGTTAATGCTTATTTGCGGTTTAACGAGTGGTATTAAAACTAAAAGTTTGGAGCCAGATCTTGGGGTAATGTTGCGATTGTACGATGTGGGAGACCCTCAGTATATGAACGTGAACGTGCAGAGAAATTCGGTAGAGCTTTATGTCAAAAATATTTATAATACTGTGGTGTGATAGGGCTACATGTTTTGNCAGTATATGAACGTGAACGTGCAGAAAAAATCGGTAGAGCTTTATGTCGAAAATATTTATAATACTGTGGTGTGATAGGGCGACATGTTTTACGAGTGATGTCAACAATATAGTGATCACGAGATTTGTAGTTCTTTGTTTGCGGGGAGAATTGTTGGTGTAAGTGTCAACTCAAGTATCACATCGAGTACATAAAAGAAAATATTCTTGTATATAAAAATTCAAATAACTCCATTAATATGATACCGTTTGGAAGATGCCAAAAACAATCCGTGGAGGCTGATCGTTGATGAATAGAGATGTGGATAGGAGATAATACTTAATAGCAAACTACGGTGCGGTTGTTAAAAATTATGACTCATACCTTTAGCTAATTTAACTCTTAATACAGGATGTTCAAGTTAGGTTTTCTTTGTTATTGGGCTAGGTGAATTCTTATAGATTCATCCCCCAAAGGAACAGGACATGATAATTTTTCAAACCTCATACCCCTCTCTAATAATGGTAGAGTAAGGGGCGCCCCCAAAACGGAATAAATCACTAAAAATCATTAAATTGATAAATTCTATTGTACAAATCACTAAATTATATATTATAAATTATTAAAATGTACATGTTGTGATTAAATACAATGATACTTAGCTTCAAAAAAAAATACAATGATACTTATATATTTAAATTTTCATCGATGAAAGGAAAAGTTCGCGATGATAGGATGATAATTACATGTGGTGATATATATATACATGTGAACTTTTTTTGAAATTAAAGATGATGAGAAGAGGAAAGTAAAAGTCGCACAGGAAGATGAAAGAGAAAGAAGACATTTTTCCAATAATCCAAAAACACATTTTTACCAATATATTAGAAGTATAATTTGTTTTCAATATCCACATTCAAACTGGGTATCAGATAAACCTGATACAAACATGTCTCTTACATCAGATGAAACGACAGTGCAACCTGCCATTTTACCCTAAACTTCACATGTCAATGTCATGTTTCCGTATTTTTCTCGTATCTTTCACTCTTCTCCTATAAATACATATAAATATACAGAATCCATACTGACACAATACTTCATATATTAGGAATATAACAAAGTTTAATTCACGTATTATTTTTACTTTTTTGATCTAGAACATACTCTTTGATCAGGCTACATATGAACTCCATTCATGTTAATTGTTATGTATAGATAAGTTTTGAATAAACCAACTACATGCGCTACTAGTATATCAGCAAGGTTTTTACAAAGTCAAAATTTAATACAAAAACTCATTAAGACTTAAAAATTGCGTAGCAAACTAGTGTAGGTGTACTTGCATTGCTAGTATTTGCCGGAATAAAATGAGTTTGAATTCTGCACACTTAAGTATCAAAGTATCCTCGATCCGACAAATCAATGAAAACTTGATATGCGAGTTTCTTATGTAAAATAATATGTTCTTTTTCAGCATGTATAAATTAGTAGTGAAAGATGAGAAATTAATTGAAATATATTAAAGAAAAATCTACAAAAAATTTCATATTATGAAAAATTATGAGAAAAGAACGTGTTTTAAAATTGTTACGTATATAAGATGATAAAAAGTGGTGTCTCGCGTCATTTAACCGGATATAAGCATATTGGTTATATAAAGTTAATCTAATGGCCCGTTTTCTCTTCAAATAATACTAATTTATAAAATTTTAATATTTTTAAAGTTTAATTTATCATAATTATTAACGGTGAACAAACTTTTGATTAAGTAAAATATAAAATGAATTCAAAATGAATGGAACGAAGAAGTCATATAAGGAGTACTATTGTAATATTCCGTATATTTTTTAGAATGGCAAAATAGATTAATAATAATAATAATTAAAATTTGGTAAAATTAGTAAAAATATTACAATTATATACCAAAAAGTATTTTCCATTTTTAAATAGAGAGTATATATGTAAAGTTCCACTAGATGTATAAAATTATATACATATTTAAAAGTGGGCAGAATTAAGCAAATTATAGTGATGGTGGGATTTGAGGGATTGATTAGGACCTAAAGACTAATAACTAGTATGATGGTGTTTTTTGAGAAGAATGGTGAAATGAAATTTTGCTTCTTACCAACCCTACCCAAACCAGATTGTAACTTATTAATTGACGTCCATTGAAAGTAAAGTCCGATTTAGCTAGATGTTTTTGGCAACGGGGACCATTTTAAAACAGCATCTTTGATTTTTCAATCACTTTTCATAATCTATTCAAATTGATATAACAAATCACTCAAACAAGCCACTAATATTATCACTTAATAGAATGGCCAATTGAAAATGTCTAGTTAAATATTGGAACTCACTATTGATAGTTGCAACTTAGACCTGGCATATCTTATCATTAATACTAAATTTATATTGCGTACTTAGTGTGGGATCCATTAGCTCTTTACGTTTTTAATATTTAGTATGTTTTGCTTGGTATAACCTTTCCTCTTTTAATAATACATGCCGAAATATAAATTCATTGTGATTACGAGAGGTTTTAAGGTAAAAGACAATGCAGTACATATATCGCATTGATTGGTTTTAAAATTGATTAGCACGTACTTGATCGTGATAAAAGACCTCAACCATTTAAAAAAGTAACACAAACAAATTGAATTATTTTGTACGATTACACTTGCGAACACGCATACGGTAACATTGTTTTGAAGATGCTCTAGACAAAAATAAGATTGACATGATTATATTCATCTTTTTATTCTTTCATCTTCCTGTCCCTTTTTAATTGTCGATTTTTTTTAGAAAAACATACACTTTAAAAAATGGTGATTCCAGCGAGAGTAAATATATGGTAATTTTAATTTAGATTTAATGATTTATTTTTATATATAGTTCAAAATGTTAAGAAATCGATGATAAATTGTAGAGACGACAGGAGTTAATGATAGAAATATAAGGGAGAGTGATTTCTCGTTGAAGTAGATGTAATCATATAGTGCAAAATTCTGTAAGAAAAAAGAGTATTTAGTGGTCATAGGATGTGATGCATTCTGCACATTCTTGGAAGTGGTGAAGTACGTGGTAATTGTGTAAAGAGAAGAGAAATAAGATCGGAAGAAGTAGAGGTGTGTGGATTTGTGGATGGATGACTGAAGTGAATATTTTATTTACGATTTCTAGTTTTTAGGATATATAGGATTTCTATAGAGTTCCCTTATATATATATATATATGAGAAGGTTCAAAAGAAAATCATATTTTGGAAAAAATTTAAGGTACTTTTGTCATCCATTGATTTGTAAATAATTTAACGGTTGATAATCTCAATTTTTTAATTATTTCCATAATGGTCTGATGAATTAAATTTTAGTATCTTTTTAATTTTGGTATGCTATCTAGACATAATATACTTTCTGGTTTGTAATAGAATTAATAACAATATTAATTACATGAATCAATGACTGAGATGAGTACTCTAAGTTTTCTATCAAAAAAAGTTTTCTCTATATCCCTACTATATATATATATATATATATATATATATATATATATATAGCTCAGCAAGAAACTCCTTATTTGAGTAATTAAGAAACCAATTCTTATTTTATAAGAATTTTATTAACAAATAACTATAGAAAATAACAAAACATACAAAAAATCATAGAACGTCAAAAATAATTGCAAAACAAACAAAAAATTACATAATATACGAAAAAATATTGAACACAAATTACAGAACGCTAATACTGAATATTGTTTTGTAATTTTGTCTTCTATATTTTTTGTATGTTATGTAATTTTTTTTATTTGTTTTGCGATTGTTTTTTGTGTTTTGTAGTTTTTTCTATACTTAGTCATTTTTTCATGTGTTCTGTAATTATATTTGTTGTTAGTTTCTCAGTTACTCAGATAAGGGAGTTTTTCATTGAACTTAAGCCTATATATATTTTGATTCTAATGTACAATCTCATAAATAATTTTAAAAATAATCATATTTATACTTCAAAAGATAGGACTTTTGATTTTAATATAAAATACTGATTATATATAATCTTCAAAAAAAATTAATACTTAAAAATTAAGTGAAAAAACTGATTTTGAATTTGATTAATCTACTATAAAATCGTTCTGGACGATTTGATTCAACTTTAAAATCATTCTAGATTATTTTTTCATTATTATGAGTTGTCAATAATTTTTCAAAAAACAATTTATGTAACTTTATTTTTGATTTATTTATATATTTATTTAATGAATAAATTAAAAAATATATGTATTTGTCGTGTGTATATATGATGGTTCTCTTTTCAACTCTCTATAAAAAATTCTCTCTAAAATGCTACTTCATCTATACTATATTATTATAAGCGAACATGAGTTTAGTTGGTTGGTTTAATGCCTTCCAAAAAAAACTAAATATTTTTCAAAAATAATTAAATACATATAATTTAGTATGGTATTATATATCTAACACAACTATATCAGTTTTATTATCACTCAACTTCTTTAAATATTTAACCGATAATTATAAATAGTTTATAAAGTAAAAATATATATTAGTATTTTAAATAAATAAGTATTAGTATTTTAAATAAATATAATTGATATAAATAATATATATATATATATATATATATATATATATGCTATATTATTAAAGCCGAAACATTAAAAATTTGGTAGTCGGTAGTTGGTCGGTATTTGAGCCGGGTATTTATTATTTGGCTTAATTTTTAAAAATTATCTTCTTAACCAAAACACATCTCAAATTAATCTCCTAACTAATACACATGTGTAAACAAAACACACAAATATTATCTTATTAAACATTAATCTCTTAACTAAAATACATCTCAAATTAATCTCCTAACTAATACACATGTGTAAACAAAACACACAAATATTATCTTATTAAACATTAATCTCTTAACTAAAATACATCTCAAATTAATCTCCTAACTAATACACATGTGTAAACAAAACACACAAATATTATCTTATTAAACATTAATCTCTTAACTAAAATACATCTCAAATTAATCTCCTAACTAATACACATGTGTAAACAAAACACACAAATATTATCTTATTAAACATTAATCTCTTAACTAAAATACATCTCAAATTAATCTCCTAACTAATACACATGTATAAACAAAACACACAAATATTATCTTATTAAACATTAATCTCTTAACTAAAATACACCTCATATTAATCTCTTAACTAATACAAATCTCTAAATAAAACACATAAACATTATTTTATTAAAACATAAATATAAAAGTATTATTGTAAAAATTAAATTCAAAACATATAAAGAAAATATTAAAAAAAACTATTTAAAATATTTAAACAATTTGATCCATATTAGTTAAGAGATTAATATATATAAGGGCATGCTTTATGCAAATTGGTTTATTCTATATATTTATCAATACTAATACATGAATGATGTTGTAAAAAGTCAATAATGATATTTTCAAAATCCATTATACACAAGCCACTAATATAATTATTTCGAAATTGTAGATCAGATAATGGAGAAATTCTAGTGTGACTAAGGTCCCGTTTGAGATTGTTGTTTAAACATGATGTGCTGTGAGAAAAAGTGCTATCAGAAAAATTTGATGGTTGTTTGGTAATTTTTTTTATTTATGCATATTTTGAGATATAATACAAAACATTAATGTTTTTTTGTGAGTTTTGATGTTGAAACTTGTAGTTATTTTCTACAAAAACTGAAAAATAACTTTTTTTCAAAAGTATGGGGACATGTTTTCTCTAACAAAAACTTTTAAACCAAAAGTACTTTTTCAGACAACAATTTTTGAATTTTACCAAACAGCTTTATACCTATTTTTTAGCAAAAAGTTGTTGTTACTGTCTGTAATAGCAATATCAAACGGACCCTAAATACTAGTGCAAGTAGAGAATAAAGTAAGGGGTCGTTTGGTTGGGGATAGTGAGGAAAGGAAAAAAGAAACAATCACGTTCATTCCCTTTGTTGTTGTTTTTTTATAAAAACAATCACTCTCCTTGACCTTTTTAAGTTTTGAGTTTACCCAAAAATCCTCCACTTTCATTCTCCACCTCTCCCAAGATATTTTTTTCACTTTCCTTTTATCTCTTTTTCTCTCTTATACACCCACATACTTCCATCATCTACATAATTATATTTTATATTAATCCTAAAAATAATAATATGCACAAAATAATTTATTAAAAAATAATTATTTATTTCGTTTCCGGATCAAAACCAAACAATGAAAACAATTCAAGCTCATTCTTTTATTTTCTCTTTAATTCCCTATCTAAATCCATTTCCATTTCCCCAATATAATCCAAACGCCCCCTAATAATATTAAATTAAAGTTTTAATCATATACAATAAAATTAAGGATAAAATAGAAAGAAAATATTCTGAAAAATAACATCAAGAATTAGGGTAGAATTAACATACTTTAAAGGAATGAATAATGTCTTTAAGGGTGTGTTCAGTTGGAGGATAGGAATGAATTTTCGTGAGGATAGGAATGAATTTTCATGAGAATTGAATGACCATTCCGTCGGAAATGAAAAAAGAGTTGTTCGGTTGACTATTTGGGAATGGAATCACTCATCCTCATGTCATTCCTATCCTTCCTAATAAGTCAATTTTGTATCCCACCCTCCCACATGGGATAACCATTTTTATTTTTACTAACAATAATTTTTTATCTTTATTTTTGCTCTTGAATATAAAATGTTTGTAATTCAATATATTTAATGAAAAAAAAACTTGTTTAGCTATTAAAAATTTTTAAATGTTGATTTTTTTAATTTAAATTATAAATATAATCTTATTTCTTATGTAAATTAATTTTGCATTATATTTTCTATATTATTTAGTAAATTTATTATTGAATAAACTTTTTTTTAGAATTCATTTTATCTATATATTAAACAAATAAATTAATAAAAATGATCATTTCATTCCCAATAAAATTAATATTACTAAACGAATAAAAGAATGGAATGAGTATTCTTATCCCGCCTCATTCCCATCCCAACCCATTCCATTATTTTTACTCATTCCCATCTCAACTCATTCTCATCCTTCCAACCGAACACACCCTAAAAGTCTAAATATACATTTTTATATTTTAAGAATTGATATGTATTTTCATAATTTTTTTGAGAATCAGCATATCAATAACCCTATAAACTGAATTGATAACTAATGGATCAATTTTCAGCCCAACATGTGTGCAGTTTGAAGTATTTTTGAAAATACTTGCAAACTCCTAATTAAAATTGGACAATATTCAGAGAAGGTGCAGGTGCTTTTGGGTAAGCATACTCACAAACCCTTAATTAAATGTCTTGTTTCTGACTCTCTTTTGAATCATTCAGCTAAGTAATATGTCTAGCAAAATCTTAGCATTGTGGGGTTTTCCGAAATCTAATGTGTTGCAATGTTCTCAAAAAACAACAAAACTAGAAGGCTATTTTATTATATATTTTTTCTATTTAATGGGTCTCTCAAAAATTTCTCGTATATAAAGTCTTAATTCTTTCATATAAATTATATTTAAAATTTTTAAAATACGTAAATTATGAGAATATAAATTGTTATATATGAACAACTTCATCAATCATCATTAATATCAATTTTTTTAAACTCAGTTCAAAATTGAAGAGCCACCTTTCAGTCAATGAGGAGTTGATCGATTTCAATAGTCAAAACTAGGGATGATGTTGGTTCGGGTTGGAGTTCTACTGTATTCCAAGCCCATGTGTATCGTGGGCCCAAGGATGGAGGCCCAATCACAACCCTAGCACAAGGGTCCAGGTCTTCTAACTACACGTGAGGAAAAAGACAAGTTAATAGGAAGATAGGAGAGGATGTTGATCCAGCCATACACTTGTCCCGACCATGCAGAGCTAAAGAAGTATTAAGAAAAAATGTACAAATTCCAAAATCTTAGAGGTCCAGCCTATAAAAAGAATGAGATTTGAAAGGATTTAGGGGTTACGTACACTTTGAATATACACACATATACATAAACGTCCTGATAGTCTAGAGAGCTACCTTACCTTCTTCTCCAAAATCTCATCTTACTCTCACGCCGGAAGTGTCTCGGAGCAACCACCCACATCCGACATTATTTTGCTATTTTGCTGACTCCCAAACGAACAAACAGCACATCACCAAACCATCACCATTCCAGCCCAACATGGATAAGGAGGACCTATCTTAAAGGACTTATCACGCCCCGTACTTAATAAAGTTATTTATCTCGCATTCATTATACTAGTGAGTATTGATATAATATATTGAAATTCATTTTTATGAATACGGGTGGGAGTATTATTAATAGTGTATTTATTTTTAATTTATAAATATTTATTATAATTTCATTTTATATAAAATATATTTTATCTATATAAAAATATTATTTCTTAATATAATTCATATATATTTATAGTTATCATTTGAAATTATTACATTTTTTGTATATTTGATATTAATTAAATAAATAAGGTGCAGGTATATAGAGTGCGGGTAGGAGCATATCCACTCTGTATTCGTAATTTTTTTAATTAAATATTATACGCTCTGTTCCATTATTATTCGTTCTGTTCCATCCTCGTCAACTCAATTAATTTTTCGTGTTCACATGTGGGGTTGCGATTTGTTATCCCCAAAACGATAACAATTAGAGCTATAAATGAACCGAATCGAGTCGAGTTTTTTCTTATCGAGTTTGAGTTTGAGTTTGAGTTTTTCATTACCAAGCCGAGCCAAACTCGATAAGCTTGTCGGACGTTTTTCTATGTCCGAACTCGAGTTCGTTAACAAACGAGTCGAGTTGGGTTCGAGTCGATTAATCTGTCTATTATCTGTCTATTATCTGAACCGTTAGATTTAAACCGAAATCAATGGTGATTAGGTAGGTTCTCCACGTTCTCTTGATTGTCTATTTCTCTCTCGATCAATCCCCATGTAAGCCGGTGATCGAGAGAATTAACTAATTGAGAGAACCACAGAACCAACTCTGACCATTGATCTGAATTGAATCCAATGGTATAGATTATAATCAAACTAATTTAATTTTTTTCTTATTTCAACTAAAAGAGTATAATCAGGAGAAGAAATCTTAATATATTTATAGCTATATGTTATTTTAGGTAAGTAATAAAATCAAATTAAGATTATCTCTCATTTTGGAATGAAATAAAATCATATCATTATTATTTTTGGTAGGTAATAAAATCATATCAATTGCATATAATATACATTATATTATATATATCATGTATCACACACTAAATATATTTTTTTGTCNGTTCGATATTCACTAAAAAGTAAAAACACATTTTAAATCTAATATTTATATCTTCAAAAATATTACTATAAGTTTATAGTTCAAATATTATCAATAATTATATCCTATAAATAAAAATAATCAAATAATCTATAATACTATGAAATATGAAAAGTTCAATATTTATTTAAAATATATTATAAAATTAAAGTAACAACTACATAATATTATATTATTATTTTTAAGTTGCAATAATACTATATCATGTTCTAAATTTTTTAATAGTATACTAATGAAAATATAATATTGATATCATACTAAATAACATAATAATTTATTCTAATATATATTATATTATATTTATTATTTATAAAAAAATGAAAGACTAAAATAACTAAAAAAGAAAATATTAAAAAAATAATTATAATCAGTTATCGAGTCAAGTTCGAACTTAACGGTCGAGTCGAGTCCGAGTCGAACATCCCTAAAACTCGGTTCGGCTCGATAAGCTTATCGGACACTTTTTTTTCTGAACTCGAGCTCAATTACTTATCAAGTCGAGCTGAGCTTATCGAGTCGAGTCGAGTCGAGCTTATCGACCAGCTCGGTTCGTTAAACAGCTCTAATAACAATTATTATCCCTAGTCAAAACGTTCACAATTAAAATAATCATTATTTCAATCTCATATTAAGATATTTATTTATCGTATTTATTGTTATTATATATTTTAATTATAAATTTCGTGCTACAGCAAGAATGTATTAAAAATAGCTGTAATGTATTAAAAATTAAGAAAATAGAATCTACAAAAAAAAACATATTGTGCTTGCTATACAAATATTTATGTTAAATCATGATATAATTTTATATAATTTTTTTAATTTTTCAAAATATTTGATGAATAATATATTTTTAATAAAAACCATATTGTTATTAATTATTTCCGAGATGTATAAATTTTATAAGATGAAAAAGCTATATTAATTGTGTAGTAGACATACCCAAAACTACTGTTGTTAAAACAAGAATTAGATGGAAAAAGTCCTTAACTAGAAAACTATCAATCTCTTACGGACTAGTATTATAAATATAAATACCGATATTTATCATTTAATATGATCATATTAGATATATATTATAATAGCCAAAGAATATTTGAAGAGAGAAAGTAATGGAATTATATTACTTCCAAGTGTATCTACAAACAACTCAAATACCTATTTATACAAGACATTCGAAAAGTCAAAAATTTATGATTCCAAGAACTTGAAAGATCAAATGGCAGGAAGTTGAGAAGGACCCAAAGGTTTATTCTAGAGAACTCTAGGACATCCATTTACAACATATCACTCTTTTTTAGAAAATTAATACTCTTTCTGTCTTTATTTATATGTCTACTCTATTTTTTGTGCAATTGACTGACTCGTTTTTTACTATAATTTAAAAATAATATATAATTGAAAAAATTAAAATTTTATATTGTTAAAATATATATAATATATTTTAAAATGTATATTTTAGTTTTTTAAAATTATAAAAAACAATAATTTTTTATTTTCAATCAAAAATTAGTCAATTTGACTAAAAAAATCAAAATGAATATGTAAATAGGAACGGATGGAGTAATATTTTCCGTTAAAGTCTACCATATATAAACATATATAAAAATAAAATATTTTAAAACACTTTATTTTCAAGACTGCCCCTGATAAAGTATATATTTATATATACTTTATATGATTTTATTCTCCATATTTATTATATTTTGTATGTAATTGGATTTTTATTAATTAGATTTTAATATTTTATTATAGATTGCAAGGAATTCCTAAACTCGGAAGGATTGAAGATTAAAGAGTCCAATTTGGAGATTAATTGGAAGGAAATTCGAATTAATTGGGCTTCACACGCATGCTACACTGTTTGGGCCATATCTTGAGTTTTACCTATCAGAATTGGGTGATTCAACAGCCCACGCGAAAATAATTTAATTATCTTTAATTCTAAAGTGGCCCAGATATCCAAAACCTAACAGGATCAGCCCAGAATCACAGCAAAAAGTCAACTTCGAATTTTTCTTGTAGAAGTCTAATGAGTTTAAGAAAAGTAATTGTAATTTTCTCTAGGCATTAAAATATTTTTATTAGAGACATATTAGGCATTACATACATGATTATTATTACTTACGTTGAGAGAGAGAAGAGAGCAAGGGTTTTCACTTTTCTTCTTGTAAAAGATTGAAGATTGAAGGTTTTATCTCTATTCTTATTAATATTAATTATGTGTTCTTTTAATATTGTTTGTGTTATTAGTTTAATTATGAGTGAGTAGATTTTTATTCTAGGGTTAAGTTGAACCCTAGTTATGATTGATGCATGATTTTTCTCAACCCTAATATAGTTGTATTATATGCTCTTACTTGTTGGATTGTGCTTAATTAACAATAACATGTCAGACGTGATTGTGTATATTGTTTGAACCTTATATTTATTTATCAACGAAAGTTGGATTTAGATGGTTGTGATTAATTCAACAAGGACATGAAATTCTCCATGAAAATAGGTAGAATGGATTGTTAGGAAGTTAGGGTGCTGTGTTTAATGTCTCTAAATTGCATGATACCATGAAAATAGGCTTGATTGTATTTTAGAGAAGCAATTAATACTCGAGAGAGGTTAATGGTATTTTATAGGACGCGTCTTTCCTTTTGAGTATTATATTATAATTAATTGGGGTAGGAAATCATAATTGCATTAATTCATGCTAGCGGTGATACTTAATTCTAGATGTTTTTAGTTAATTGTTAATACACCTTATTTGCTTTAGTATANTATAATATTAATTTAATAATCTCTCAATATTTGATTGTGTTACTTGCTTAGCTAAATCGAGTCAAGAATAACTAGTGATTGATACGTTTGTCTCTGTGGGATCGACTCTGACTTACCCTACTACATAGTTAGGAGGATTCGTTAGAAATTATTATTTGATAGGCACGCGACAGCCTTGTCAAATTTTTGGCGCCGCTGCCGGGGATGAATTTGTATTAGATTAGTTTATTGTTGATTTATTTTTGCTAAGTTCTTTAGTTGTGTTGCTTCGGCTATCCTCCTTGTTATTTGATCTTTGTTTTCTAGTTTTCTTGTTGCATGCACATGTTGGAGATTACGAAGCTGTATAAATAGTAATCGTGATAACTCAACACTAGAACAGGAC
>QRFB01003912.1:0-38673 GCA_008931105.1 Oenanthe javanica | reverse complement strand
AGATGCCTTAATCTGTCGGTAAGTGTTGGGATTTCTTTGTATGAAGCATGCAGACAACTTAACTACGAGCAGCTACAAAATCCAACAGAACCTTGTATTGATAACCAGAAATCATTTGTAAGGGAAGATATGTTTGCTTAAATTACTAAAACCAATATGTACGTATACCTCAGATATATTGAACCGAAAATTAGGATTATTAGCTGTAGTTTGACTTATGGCATGATACTGATGCATATCTGTTGGTTGATGAATCTAAAAAATTGTTATTGTTCTTAAATCAATTACTAGACCTTCGACACTGGATATATCAAGATCTGATTTAACTAGGAAAAGTAGTTATGAGAAAAGTCATTAGATGTTGCTTTTACCGGTGGCCATTTTACATGGACTTGTAATCTTGATAGGTAATTTGGGTTGTAAATTTTCAGCAGGGAACAACTTTGATAAGTTTTCATAAACTATGGTACATTGCCTCCATTCTTCTGTATTTAGGGCTAACTTATTCTGGACTGTGTACCATTATTGTATTACAATGTTTACACATAAATAAGAGAATTACACACGTATGTAAGACTTTAAAATTCTGACAGATTTATTAAAAAGATTTATTATATTAATATAGGAAGTAATTTTTTATCAATGGCTAGATAAACCTTAGAAAAATAAGATTGGACAAACCCAAGGCATAACCCCTTCTATTTGATGCCAAGACCTTGTTCTAAGCATATAACCCTGTTTTTTTACCTCGTAGAGTATTTTGGGCCAACCCGTACTGGAAAGCTATATAATACATTCTATCGTTTGTATACTTGCGACGCTAAAGGTCTAAAAATGGAAGAACTAGCCCCTGTTTCTGGAGGGGCTTAAGACCTTTACTTGCTAGGGTGTGAGATTCATTCATTCACAGAATCCCTTGTGTGATTACCAAAGGCAAAGCTTAACATCATTGCAAACTTGAAGTCCCAGAAAGAGGCTATTCCAATTTGTACATAAATTATAGTAGAAGATTGCGTTTCTTCGTATGCATAGAAAAGAGAAATGGCAAATTTTAGAGTGTGTTTTCTTCAATCTTCGAACTGTAAAAGCATTTAAATATCAAGTCTTGTTGATAAAAGTTGGTCTGGAGATTAGAAAATGGTCCCGAATTCAACGTTTCCTAAAAGACAATAGCAGACACTGAAAATGGGCAGAGATCTAGTAGTAATAACTATACTCTACAGCGTATTATTAATACAGAGTTCCAAGTTAAATATAGTTCATTTTTGTGTGTGTGTGTGTACATTTGAAGACATAAATGCATCAAGCTGCTGATGAGCTGGGAGTGCTGGTAATAACCTATAAGGCTATAAGGCTACAAGCCTACAACAACTATAATAATGCATGCAATTGATGAGTATTTTGTTTTTTTGTTATAAATATAATTCAATATATTCCTGTAATTCAGTAATTGCCCGACCAATACAGTTCAAATTTAAACGACCATTGACAATTAATAATACAATGAAATGATTGGGTGGGCACTGGGCAACATGGCTGGTGATTTCGAATAACATTCTCACGATTTATGATTATGATTCGGAACTGGCCATTACTCCTTACCGTTTGTATGATCATGATACACATCTTCTCTATATGTATTCCATTCCATCCAGGTCGTTTGATTTTTTGCACACAACTTATATTTTAACCGTATAGTTAAATTCATTATTTTAAAACCCAACTTATCTTGTGTATTGTATGATTCGAGGGACGGTGGAGTGGTTGAGATATTTGAAGCTCTGATTTAAGCATACGCCCCTACATAATCTGGTCAGAAACAAATGTTAGAAATAAGCAACAACAAGAGGTCTATTATTAATTAGCTAAAAAACAAGAGGGGTCTATTATTTCATGTAAATGTATACGCAAAGATTATGATTGTAGCCTGAATTTTACGTAATGCGACCTAAACCAGAGATGGTCACAGATCTCCGGTTAAGATTTGGGTACGCGAAACTGCAGACTGCTGGTCGAAGTCATGGAAAGATAGCCGACTCTACTCTAATTTAAATGAGTTTTCGAATTTATTCTGATGCGAGTTGAAATTTAGCAGGCACATCCAATTGTTGTGGATAAATGCAAAACTGAGGAATATGTGCTTTCTTGATCCTCGTAGCATATACAATTAATTTTGCTAAAAAATATAGAAGAAAGTTTAGTTAAAGTTAGACTCGACAATTTTGTATATGACATGAAAACATGATACGGAAATACTAATAAAAAGATGTGGTAATTGTTACATGCAGTTTATTTTCCGAGGTCTGTGCATAGTTCGTGGTTTTTACTGTAATATAATGTAATAGGCCATACCAGTATGTGTGAGAGCACAAGTCACAATGGAGCAGCACCTCACATGCTTCCCTTACCTCCATATTTAATAATACTCTCACTTGCCACTTTGCTCCCCACCTTCCTTGTTTAAATAACTCCATCTCTCCAAGGCTATTTCTGTCTCATTTCCTTCCATTTAACCACATTCCCCACCCTCCATTCATCATCATCAACTCTCTTCACTCACTCAAACACTCCCACTCCTCCACAAATAACTCCATACATCTTTAAGTACATTGTGCATACAAGCATTTCATAGATGTCACTGACTAGACTCCCTGCGGTAGTTCTACTATCGATCCTTGTCCAAGTAATACTCGCTAATGCCTGCTCTCCAGCTGATCGGTCAGCTTTACTATCTTTCAAAGCTGCATTAACAGAGCCTTACTTAGGCATTTTCAACTCGTGGACAGGAGACAAATGTTGTAACCAATGGTATGGCATTAGTTGTGATCCTTCAACTAACCGTGTAACCGACATTTCTCTACGTGGTGAATCTGAAGATCCTATCTTCGAAAAAGCTGGTCGTTCAGGGTACATGACTGGTACAATCTCCAGATCTATTTGCTCACTCGATCAGCTAAATACACTTGTTATTGCAGACTGGAAAGCGATCTCTGGAGACATTCCAGCTTGCATTACTTCCCTACCTAAACTTCGGATTCTTGATCTTATTGGAAACGAACTATCTGGTAAAATACCAGATGATATCGGAAATTTGAACAGGCTCAAGGTCCTCAATTTAGCCGACAATGCGATTTCAGGCTCGATTCCAGGATCTATTGTTAACTTAGCTAGTCTTATGCATCTTGATCTTAGCAATAATCAAATCTCTGGTGAGCTTCCAGTGGATATTGGAAATCTCAAAATGATGAGTCGAGCTTTGCTCAGTAAGAACCAACTTACTGGTTCAATTCCTTGTTCGGTTGCTGATATTCATCGTCTTGCGGATTTGGATCTGTCAATGAATCGGATATCTGGTTCGATACCAGCTCAGCTCGGTTCAATGCCGGTACTTTCTTCTCTCTATTTGGATAGTAATCAGATTACAGGTGAAATTCCAGCCGGTATATTGAGTAATACGGGAATAAATATCGTTAACTTGAGCCGAAATGGCCTATCAGGATATTTGCCTGATGTCTTTCACTCGAAGACTTATTTTGCGGCTATTGATTTATCGTATAATAATTTAAGAGGATCTATTCCTAAATCGTTATCGAAGGCTATGTATGTTGGTCACTTGGATTTAAGTCATAATCATCTCTGCGGTGTGATTCCAAATGGTATACCGTTTGATCATCTTGATGCATCGTCGTTCGCGGATAATGATTGTAGGATTTGATAATATCTGAAACGAAGGTGTTTCTTACAATTGGATTAGAAATCCAGTGTTTGGGGTTTATTTTTAATTGTGAATTGTAAGTGTTGTTGCTTAATTATATCATTTTATTATGCTTTTTTCGTTGATGATGTAGATTGTTGAATATGAAGTATTTACATGTAAGCTTTGTAAGTGAAAGGGGAACATATAAAAAGTATACATAAGAGATGCTCTATTATAAATTGAAGAATCAATAAAGGAGATACAATTTCTATATTAGTTCTTGATGCATTTCATTGTGGTGTTGCTTTTAAAAAGTTTGTAGAATCATAGTAGACAAGTAGATCATACATTTCAACCTTGAGAGGTTGCAAGTTGTAAGCCTGACTAGGGAGTGGGGTTTTCTGTATGTGCCACTAATAGAAGTCCCCTCCATTATCGAATGTCATGGGCCAATGCAATAATTCTTACTTTCACATGTGATTTACAGTTTGAATGACCAAAATAAATTCGAGTCTTTTAAAATTCTGGTTCCGTCACTGATATTCGCAGTTGTGATAGAATAAATTTGGCCAAATCTTTTTGACAAAGTTAGTTACATCCAATTTTTGTAACATTACTACTATACTGTTGATCCATTATTACACTGCAACTTCTCTGAATGAAAACATTAAAGAAAAAGAAATAAAGTGGTACAGTTGGTTGTTCCAGACATAGGTCAAGTTCCTCCCTGCAGGCAGACCAATGCATGTTCCCATGTGAACCTCTGCTTTATTTATGTTCTTGTATTTTTCTTAATGTTTTCACGTGACATTATTGCCTGACATGTAGTAGTATAATATTTTTGCCTGGTACACGTAAAACATCGTTACTAATTTGGAACTCCAAAATTATTGAACAGATATGAATGAATCAAATAAAAATAATATAAACATGACTCTGCAATTTGGCGCAGGCCATAAACAGATTTTAATGATGGTAAAGACGAATTGCAAACATAAAGGCAATAAGGCAAGTAGCAACGCCTGGAGAGGTGATACCATCTGCTGCACAAATTACATAACCTGAATGGTGAATACTTGATTGGATCTTCGTTAACTGTATATTGTCTGCGTATCTTAACCTCTACACCTGCAAAGTCGATATCCGTGTAACCATGCAGCACATAAAATTAATCCCTCAAGCGACCCTTCGGATCGATGAATGCATTCCTCTGAAATCTCTATGTAGATCGAACATCTGAACTGATCGTCTTTCGCCCATGCAACATTGTCATTTGAAGGTGGAAACAAAAACAGAACAATAAACGCCTGATCACTCGTAGAAAATTATCTGCACACGTTGCTCATCTCCAAAGCAATTCTATTGAACTCATCTAAATAGAAAATCTTCTTGGCATACGATTTCTTCCGCTGCTTCCATACGTGGGACGCAATTCTCTCCTTAACAACTGTACTGCATGCCTGCAACAGTCATAGCATAGGTTGATTGTAAGAATCAGTGAGAGTTTTAGCACAACCGTCTTTCTTCATTGGAACTTTTACTTGGTTTTTTTACAATGAAATTTACTGCTTTGTGCGAAATAAGATTTCCCATCAAAAAAATTTGCGCAAAAGCAAATGCACAAAATTTGTTAAATACAACTCAAGTATTGCATGCAATATAAAAGTAAATATAAAAAATTATTTAATTAATATGTTTTTAATATACATATTTTTTTTCAAAAAATATATATAAAAAGGAATGGAGGGTATTCAAATTTGACAAAAAAGGGCCTGAGGTAACCATTATAAGATTTTCAATACAATTTTACAATTTTGTAATAATGATGTTTACTCCTGCATCCACAAAAATACCACTAAAATAACACTATAATTTGTCTTAACTTCAGGTAACAACTTGAGACCCTCACCAGCAGTAAGCTCTTCAAATTTTCACTATTGCAAGATGATAATTTATAGCAGAGATAAAATAACAAATTTATATGGCTAAGTGTTTTATTATTAGTCAACTAATCATAAAACTTGAATTATTTTAGAGTCAATCAAAATTCAATATTTAATTCTACATCAAACAAGTGGTAAGATTTTCACTACCAAAATCGATAGAGTTTGATATAAGAATAAAATATTTATTACTTCTGTTAGAATTCTACTATTATAGTTCAGCAAAATTCATTTGATATAAATAAGATTATAGTAATTATACTATAATTATTATAATTCTATTTTATTTAAATTTAAACTTCATTACTCTTGACAAACTCCTCATAATTGTTAAATAATTAATTGAATAATATAAAATATTTTTTAATTATAATATATTATTTACATTAAGATTTCACAAAAAATTACAAGATATATTTTTTTTTGTACAATATATGTATATGATATAATTGATTTGAATTCTAATAAAATTTTCAATAATATATAAATTTTACAAAAGTTTTAATATCTTACCGTATAATATACTCCTAAGTTGTAGAAATTTGAAAATTATTTGTGGTCTCTTCATATTTATATAAGAAAAAAAGATTGTTGATTTGTCACTTTCATGATTTAAAAACTAAAAATGACATGCAGCGTAATTTAACGGGTTACTGGTTCGCGTGTTCGAAGACCAGAGTATTATATCAATGACCATATTTTAGCCTTTTCATCACGACTAATTCTTTTCTACTTGAAATCAAGAGATTTAAAAGAAGTGGTTAACAAATACTGCAATGATTCCCTATATAAAGTGTAAATTTTCCATGCACAGGCCTATGGCTACTAAAAAAAATTCTTGCTTTGTGCCAATATTATTTTTCTTATGTCTCTTTATCAACATTTATCGATCTTTTGGGGTCGATAGCATCTCAACTTTTTGGTCTCTCTCAGGTGACAAAACCATAATCTCTTCGGATGGAAATTTTGAACTTGGTTTCTTCAGGTCAGGTAACTTTTCCAAGTACTACATCGGCATATGGTTCAAAAAGGTTTCTACTCAGACTGTAGTGTGGGTAGCAAACCGAGAGAGCCCCATCACTGATAAGTATTCTTCTGAGCTCAAAGTTGTAGATGGTAACTTGGTGCTTTTCGATGAGAAACGTACTCAAGTTTGGTCCACAAATACAAAATTTAAGTCCTCTATTATAGTAGCAGTACTTCTTGATGAAGGGAATTTAGTTTTGAGAAATGCATCATCTAATGCAACAGTATGGCAAAGTTGGGATTATCCATCAGATACATGGTTGCTAGGTGCTAACCTTGGTTACTATAAACGTGAAAACAGGACGCAGATTCTTACTTCATGGAAAAACTCAGAAGATCCTGCTCCTGGATTGTACACTTATGAACTTGACCCAATTGGAAATCAATATCTGATCAGGTGGAACAGGTCCCAGCAGATATGGACTAGTGGAGCTTGGAATGGGCAGATATTTACTAATGTGCCCGAAATGGCCATAAAAATTTTGTTTAATTTTACTTATATATACAATACTACTGGTGCATATTTCACATATCTTCTAGTAAATACTTCCTCATATATTACTAGATTTATTATGGATTATAATGGGCAAATTAAGCAACTCGCATGGTTGGCTAATGAACAAAAGTGGTCCTTAATATGGGCTGAGCCAAAAACACAGTGCCAAATTAATGCTTATTGCGGAGCATATGGTGTTTGCAACGATATATCCTTTCCTTTCTGTAATTGCTTGCCTGGCTTCAAGAGTAGGTTTGAGAAAAGCTGGGCTTTGAGAGATTATTCTGGTGGCTGTGAGAGATATATGGAATTGGAGTATGGTAATGCAAACACTAGTGGTAGGAATGCAGATGTCTTTCAAAAATATTCGTCCATGAAATGGCCTGATAAACCTCAACCTTTCTCAGCTGTGAATGCTGCAGGTTGCAAATCAAAGTGCTTGAGCAATATTTCTTGCACTGCTTATGCTTATTACGAGAACTGTTTCACTTGGAATGGGGACCTTTTTAATATGCAGCAGCTATCTGTAAATGATAACAATGGCAGAGTCATCTATATTAGACTTTGTTCATCCGAGTTTTCAAAAAATAACAAGGGGATTATTTATAGCGTTGTTGGAGGGTCAATTGCAATTGTACTCGTCTTTTCAGGCCTTCTTTTATTTGCAGTTAGAGGACATAAATCAAGGAGAGCTACTGAGATCGTAAAAGCTGCAGAAGGTTCAGTGGTGGCATTTGGCTACAAGGATTTGCAAACTGCAACAAAGAATTTCTCTGAAATGTTGGGGAGGGGAGGCTTTGGATCAGTTTTCAAGGGGACACTGCCCGATTCTACAGTCATAGCGGTGAAGAAGCTGGAAGGCATCAGCCAAGGAGAGAAGCAATTCCGCAACGAAATCAGTACAATTGGTAACATTCAACATGTAAATCTTGTGCATCTTCGTGGTTTCTGTTCTGAAGGTAACAAGAAGTTGTTAGTGTATGAGTACGCATCCAATGGATCATTAAATTCTCATATTTTCGATGAAAAAAAGGGTGAGAATATATTACCTTGGAGAACAAGGTATGAAATTGCATTAGGGACAGCCAGAGGACTGGTTTATCTGCATGAGAAATGCAGGGATTGCATCATACATTGTGATATAAAACCTGAAAACATTCTTCTAGATTCTTATATGTGCCCCAAAGTTGCAGATTTTGGTCTAGCAAAGTTGGTCGGGCGTGATTTTAGCAGGGTTTTGACAACAATGAGAGGGACCAGAGGCTACCTTGCACCTGAATGGATATCAGGTACAGCCATAACATCGAAAGCAGATGTGTATAGCTATGGAATGATGTTATTTGAGTTTGTGTCTGGTAGGCGAAACTCAGAGCAAACCAGTGATGGGAAGGTTAACTTCTTTCCTGCAAGTGCTGCAAATGTGATAATAAATGGAGGCGACATCCTCACCCTATTGGACCCCAAATTAAATCGGGTTGCTGATGTAGAAGAAGTAACCAACATATGTAGAGTAGCTTGCTGGTGCATCCAAGATGATGAATATGCTAGGCCAACAATGAGCCAGATAGTTCAAATTCTTGAAGGGGTTTTAGATGTGGACATGCCTCCAGATCCACGAGGACTTCGAGTCTTTATTGACAATGAAGATGATATTATTTTCTTCACTGATAAGCCATCATCCCCGAGTTTACAGATACAGAGCAATCCATCACAGGCTTCCTCACCTGTCGAAGAGCAGTTTGTCAACAACAAGTTCCCAGGTCCAAAGACTCAGGAATGCCCATCTGCTTGAACGTTGCAGTGCTTCTTCTACTTTCATACGTATGCGGATTGCTGATCATCCCAATAGTCCATATTATTATGTTTTTCATTTCGTCTAATTTTGTACTACTCATGTCCCAAGTTCATTTGTATCGCATTTTCATGTCATATTTATATTAAAGTACTTGTTATGCAAGCCGTGTAAATTCACATCCATTATTTTGTGTTCGGTCCGATGAATGGAGTAGGGAGAATGGAATGAAATACAATTCCTTTCATAACTTGCACAAGTGGGACGGAATTATCTCCTTAACAACTGCATGTCTGCACAAGAGTATACTTGACAACAACTATAAGGTCGATAAAAGCTTCCACCTCAATTTCCATCTTCTCATCCACAGGGGTGGTCCTGGTTATAGCTGAACAAGTCATGCGAATATGCGATGTTTAAAGTCCCAAAATTTCTTAAAAAATTATATAGAGTATATAGATTAGGCACCGAAAACTAATTTTGTCTAAAATCTTGTGAATCTATTGTAAGAACCCAAGAGTTGTCTATCTTTTTTCATTGGAACACCAAAATCCAAAACTTTACAGCTCCGCAACTAACGCTATAATTTGTCACAATACTCGAGTTGACAAACAAAAAATCATTTGGCTTACATAAAACTCAATAAGTAACTATTTCAAGTAAAATTACACTTGTATTTTTTCTCAAAAAATAAGTATTTTTTTTCTGAAAAATAAGTTTAGCTGCATGAACGTACTCGGCTTGGCCGATTGTTTTAGCTTTTCAAGTGAGATGTCAAACAGGTGCAGTTAAGTTCTTATGGGTTGTAAGCCCATTTAAGTTGCTCATATCATAGCCACCATATAAAGCTACATGAAGTGATGAAGATACTTTTATAAAAAAATTTAAAAATATCTGTAAAAAAATTATCCCGCGTCTTTTTTTGTGAAAATTATCCCTCATCTTTAAAAAAACACTTATATAAATTCTTAAGTTAAAACATAAAAGGACTTGATATTTTTAAATTCCGCATATCTATACTATATTATTAAAATCGAAAAATTAAAAATTTGAGTAGGTCGTTGATCAATATTTGAGCTGAATAGTTATTATTTAACCTAATTTTTAAACATTAATCTCCTAACTAAGATACATTTCACATTAATCTTCTTAATAAAACACATCTCTAAATAAAACATACAAATATTATCATATTAAAATAAAAACAAAGTATATGAAAAATTAAATAAAATATACATATAACATTAAATGAAATTTCAATTATTATTATAAAAATAAAAAAATATATTTAAATTATATAAATAAAATATTAAAAAATTCGATTCGTGGATCGTACGAGATATAAGCTAGTATTCTTTACAAAAGTTTGTTGTGATTTTTAACATGTCCCATTTTTCTAGTAGTTTATCATATAAAAAGTGTTTTTTTAATTTAAATATTAAGACATTAGCTAATATGTAATTCACTAGAAGACAATTATTTATATTATTTTTAAAAAATTGAGTTAGGAGACAAATTTTTTAATACAAATATTAAAAGTTGATACTTAAATCCAAAAGTTTATAGTTAAATCGAGTTGGATATTTATCGTTAAGCACACAAATAATAAATCTTTAAAAGTGTGATTTAGGGTTTTTATTACTACTCTGCCTTTCTCTACATTTTCATCAGGCAGAATATTTAGGGCACAGTTAAACCCCTCTCTCCCCCTTTTGTATCATCACCTTTGCCATGGTAAATCTCTCTCCCCCTCTCTCCCTCTCTCCCTCTCTCCCTCTCTCTTGTATCTATAATCTGTATGTATAGATAATCAGAATTAACAATCTAACAACTTAGATAGAGTTGAGAATATATATGTATATGTATATGTGATATGTGTGAGTTTAATTGTTGTTGCAGTCTGGTAGAAAAGAAACGGTTCTGGATTTAGCAAAGTTTGTTGACAAGGGTGTTCAAGTTAAGCTTACCGGTGGAAGACAAGGTCTGTACATTCTATTTTACTATGTGTGGTAATTTCCTTGTAAGCTATGTTTGATTGATTTGACAATGAGTATGTCGGTTGCGAGATTTGGGGAAAAAAGTTTTATACATTGTCGATAAAAGTGGTGTTTTTACTTATTAGTTATATTCTGCCTGGATAAGTTTAATTAACAATTTGTGATTTGTAATTTTAAATTTGTAATATTTTGTTTGAATGGTTTGATGGAATCATCATTGTTACTTGAGGGATATTTTTATTCCAAATTACTCTATTGAATTATTACTCACCGAGATGATTACCCAAAATATTTATTACATTTGGTATTTTATTCGTTTAACGGGGAAAGTTTGGGATTAATTAGTCTATTTCGTTTGGGGCTATAATAGAGTCGAGCTAGGCTTTTCATTGTGTGCTCAAACTTGGTTTGTCGATGTTGAGTCCAAGCTCAAATCGAGAGTTAAAGTTTGTTCAACCTTGGCTGGTTAAGCAAATAAGTTGCACTTAATTGAAACAATATATATAATTCTAGCAAACAGGGAAAATTGAGAGGAGACAACCTGTCTATATATAGTTGAGGCTATAGTCAATAACATTCTGATTAGGCATTACTATGAAATACAATTGACATAATTGCAAGAGTTTGTGAATCTTGTTTTTCTTATTTGTTATAAAATATTTGACGCGGTAATCTTATGAAATTAGGCAACATATATTACATGTTAAGTTCTATGATGGCATTGTGGTATTTCAATTACTTAAAATTTACACCTGACAGCATAACGAAACAAGACAGCACTACAATATATCCACTAAACAGATGCATATGTAACAATTTAATTTTAAAAGCACTTACATTATATACAACTTGGCTACCTTCTTACCAACAGTTTGTTTGTGCATGTAAATCGTTGCCACGGGACCTTAGGATGGAAAAAACAGGCTATTGGTCGGGTTACATGACAAATAAAATATTAAATAGGTCAAAATCATTAACCCAAACACAACTTGTTTGACCTGCACATGAGATTACCTAACCTGTTTGACTCGATAATATAATAGGTTGTGTTTTAACCTTACCAGACTCTCAACTCTTTCAACTACTTTAGTTGATGTGTCTTTTCTCATTAATTACAACCTTGTGACTCTTGAAATCAGTTTCAAGATCTTCATCCTTTACAATGAATTAAAATATCTTGGAAATTTTACCATTGTTGTTATGGTGTCATTGGCGCCATGGCGTTGGTAAGGGTAGGCATAAATATTAAGTTTAGTGTTAGGTTTGATGAAGACCTATTAAGTTTAATGCTATTTATGTTCTGGTATTTAACACAAACATATGGCTATTGTTAATGGCCCAATAGTACAAAAATTATATAGATACAAGTTCTAAAATATCTTATAATATACATATACTGCACATAATATTATGTTCTCAAAACTACAGAATATGCATCCTTATGTTATACGTTACTAATTTACTACGAGAGAATGAGAAGAAAGAAGAGGGAAGTGAGAGACTAGAAAGGGGACAAAAGAAATAATGTGAACAAATATAGACTGGACAGCTGAATGGAGAGGGGGGAAATGAAAAAAAAAGCAAGAGAAGTCGACAGATAAAAAAGTTGCACCATTTGGTAAGGCCTCTTTAGGAATCGTGATCTAAGTGCCGACTTATATGGATCGGGTCAAAAGACCATGATAAAATAGATCTGGGGTAAAACAGATCTGCGTTGAAGAATATGGCGATCATAATTCCATCTCTTTGGATTGTTTGTATATTTATGAAACACGATCTTTGGAAATCAGTGAAAAGTTTTTATGTCACTTATGGTTATATAATTTGTGACCTTTCATAATTATAAATCTTCACTTTTGATAACAAAACAGTAAGATTTTTATTCTTCCAAGACTTGGTTATTTGATAACATGATGACATTTGTTTTGGTATTGTCAATATAGTGGGATACTGGGATGGAGGGAGAAGTTAATCTATACCAACTAATTGTATGATTCCCTATACATTATGTAGTATTTCTTTCTTTTTTCTTTTTTCTTTTTTGTTACTGTTTTCTGCATTTGGACGTGAGACCTCTAAATTTTCACCTTCTTGCTTTGAACACTTTTTTTCTTCTATGTGAATGCTAGGGTTTGTACCACACTTGATATATGTGCCTGTACACAATATTTTATTGGCAACATTGGTAAATTAGACTGGCTTGTCGATAGTAGTGCATTACATTTGGCTGATAAATAGAAAACATCATTCTTATAATTTGCAAAATGAAGGGTTGCTGGTAAACCTTATGCAAACGTTTATTCAATTCGGAAACACCTTTGTGTATTCTGTCAGGTATAAGCTTCCATGTTTCTTATTAAAACGGATAGCCAATACTGATTTGTTTGCAAAACTTAGACCTTTACTGTTATTGATTATGCATTTATTTAATTTTTATTTACTGAGTAGTGCAATTGCATTCTTATGCCTAATGATAGGGCCTTTTTTTTGTTTTCTTAATACAGTTACAGGAACACTTAAAGGATATGATCAATTATTGAACCTTGTGTTAGATGAAGCTGTAGAGTTTCTTAGAGGTAAGAAATTAATGTTTTATGAACATGTATGTGCATTATCATTAGTTGATCTACAATTCTACTTGCAACTCGGAAACCTCTATCCAATAAAATGATGTTTTCCTTAAAAATGGATAGCCACATTAGTAGACTTATTCATGCTCAAAGAAGCAGTTTGAACTCTTTCCTTCTCTTCGGCAGGAAAAACATTTTGTTTCATGACTCAATAGAACAATTATCTTTGAAGAAAAAAGAAAAAATATTATGGGGAAACAAGAAAGAGTTGAACTCGTTGCAGTTAAAAATGGCATGTATCTTTCTAGATTTGATAATTGAGAGGTATTAAGAAAATAATTAAAATATCCATTTCTGCTAAGCAAATAGTTGCCTTCCTATACTATTTCTGCCCTATATTTGACAGGGGTACCAAACTCATTGCTACCTGTACAATATCAATCTCATCCTCTACATTATCCTGGACAATAGATACTGTTAGTGTGATTGGAAAGAGGTATAAAAATTCCAAAATCATTGCTATTTAGACCCACGACTTTCTTTCCAGAGTAGATTTTAGAGTTTATGGGATTAGATTCTTCTTTTTCTGCTATGTAAAGCTGGTGGTTGCATTCGTGTACAATGGTGCTCTCTATGTATCAGGATTGCTCTCTCCTTGCTACTTTAGAAAATAAGAAACATTTATTTTAGTGGTATTGAGTGTATCATTTGGAGTTGGTGAATCAGAAAGTACTGTTGTACTTTATAGATAGTATATGTAAAGAGATGATTACATGTCCAATCAAATTCTTTACAGTAATTCAAAACTTTGATCACCGAGAAAATTAACCAGATTCTCTTCATGTGCTTCAGATGCAGATGATCCACTGAAAACAACTGATCAGACCAGGCGCCTAGGCTTAATAGTATGTTTCTCTTGTTGTATTAAAATATACACATACTATTTGCTTGTCCTTTGAATTGAATCATGTAATACTTGAGCACAATGTCTTGTTTTGGAAAATGATGTCTAGAATATTATATACATATCATTTGATAACAAGTAGTCTATTTTGTAGCTGAGGGAGTAATTTTTTGTGTTGCCTGTTTGTTGATTATTATAAGGAGCACAAACAAGTGAAGTTTTTGTTTGTAGTTCCGTAATCCACTTGAAACTCATAACAGAATCCATAGGTTGTTAGGAGTTGTAAAATCTTATACATCTAGTATATAATGAATCTTTATAGTTGCATGAAAATATGACTTAAAAAAGACTTGCTAATTAACGGTAAAATGGGGCTCAATAAGCTTTCCCATGGTTTATGATAAGTTGCCCAACATGCTAGAATGAAGATGATTCATATGTTCTTACTCCTTTTTGTTTCATGTTATGGTCTCCCTCACTTTGGTAACATGAATATAGTTTTTTTTATCTTTTCTTAAAATAGAGGACCAAAATGAAATTCATTGATCTTGGGAACATTAGTCTCCTAAATATATATACAAACACTGTATTTGTTTGTTAAGAAATATGTAAGCTGCAAAGAATAATATTTATCTAGAAAATAAAAGTCACTAGTGTGTGAATTTACTAACTCTACCCTTAAGATGCAAGTTTTCACCCATATTTGCATCTATAACATGGCTCTGTCTGTTCATAAGCTTGAGAAGGATTCCTTGTTGCAGGTTTGTAGAGGAACAGCTGTGATGCTAGTTTCTCCTACTGATGGGACGGACGAGATTGCAAACCCCTTTGTCCAGCCAGATGGAGCATAGAGTTCAATAGCCAGTGACCTGTGTTCTCTTTTATGTTGTTCCTAATCCCTACTTGGTCAAAGCATATATCTATCTTTACAATTACATGATTGATTCAGCTTGCTGTTAACTCATGAAACCCTTATTTCTAATTCTTTTACGAAAATGTATGTATTGAACTTGATATTTCAGCCGAGTAATGCTAGAAGTCTCAAATTAAATCCCAAAACTGTTCCTGAATTACACATGGTTTAATTTTATTGGTGGGGCGCATATTAATGCACGCGGGCTCCATATTATTTTTAAGAAAATGACCAATAACATATTGACACCTCATGATTTGAGAAATTTTTTGGGAACCAATTCGGGACCTCTAGCATTATTCATTACAGCCTAATGGTCGATTGTAGGGCTTATCAATGTTTGCCAAATTTCACTATGGACTCCATTTATTTTAGTCACAAATTGTGGTATAACTCATTGAAATCATCGTGATCGGAATACAAACTTGGCATGAATTATTTTGGCCTTTGTACTGCGTGGTTGGTTTTGGTAATTAGTACTAGTTGGAAGATAAGAGTAGAAAATATTTAGTAGAAAATACCATGTTCCGTCAAAGTGAAAAATTATAAACTGTTCTTACTTGAGTTATCAGCCGTATCTTTAATGATAAAAAGAGAAGAATATAGCAATAAATGAGTCAATTTACAGTATGGAACTTTAAATTACACAATAATAACCAAACTGATACATTATTATTCAAGGTACTACGAATTGTCACTAGTACTATTAGGGATGATAAAAAAATCCGATAGACGGATACTCGATTTAAAACTCGAAATTTTGGATTTACCGAATTTGATTTTTTGAATTTAAGGTATACTGATTCGATATCCGAAATCCGATCCAAATTTTATTCAAACCTGAAACCCAAAAAAACCCAAATAATATATATATATATATAATTTTTATTATATATATAATAATTATATATATAATTATAATATATATATATATAATCTATGAATTGTCTATAAATATATATATATAAGTATATATATATTATAATATAAATTTATGTAATATTATATATATTATACATTATTTAGTAAAAAAATATTTTTTACTTAATTTTCGGATTTAAATTTTGAGTTTGAGTTTTCAGATTTTCGGGTTTCGGGTTCAGATTTCGGGTTTCGGGTAAATCCGAATCCAATTCGAAATCCATCCGATCGGTTCGAGTTTGGATTTGGATTTTGCCAAACATGACTTGATGCGAAGGATTGCCATCCTAAGTTCTATGAAATGTTACCAAGTTCTAAGTGATGGTTCTCTAAGAAACTATAGCAGTGGGGAAACAAATGAGGTCTTAAAAGACCATGGTAACCTATGTAACCAACTTCCGTGCTTCCCATGTTTTAGTGTAATGAGGAGTACCTTGGATGTACCACCTTTCCATGTTTTGGCGTAATTATGAGTAGCTTGTAACTTGAATTTCATTTGTTCAGTCCAAAAATTGTAGAACAAACACCGTAACTCATTTAAGTATGAGGCTAGTCATCGTATAATTCTCTGTCCGCTCATAGGATTTAGTTCCATCTTTACGATCACATGATTGATTCTGCGTTTCTGCTTGTTGTGAACACATGATCAGGGCCTTGTTCTGTTTCTAATTCAGTTATTGTATTGTTGAATAAAATTGAATTATGTAGTCTATCTTTTTCAATCGCAAAATGAGATTGCGATATGCTTGTTGAATCTTTGTTCATGTTTGCTATACAAAGAGAAAGAGAAAAAACATGTATTACACCAAAATGTCTATACATGCACAAAAAATATATCTGTATTTGGCTAGTCAGAACAGTAACAAAATAATTCCTTTAAGAATAAACAAACTAGGCGTACATGTATAACTGCTTCGAACAAAATAACTTTTACTGCCCAGAATCGGGGTGATTGTATCTGTTTTATGATCATAGTAGGAAACAAGTTCATCTTTATAAAAAAACAATCTCACCACCATACTTTTCATTCATTGAAGAGTACCACCTTGTAGTCATTACTTAGAGGAACAAAACCAAATCCCAAGTTATCCCAAGAGTCAGGAGACCATCCATGAATCCCTTACATTGATGAATATCAGGGTTCCATAACCACAACTTGTTGTTGTTATGGTGTAGACAAAGTAAGCCGTGAATACAACCAATCAATTTATTACAACAATCAGTATAACCGAAAGGGAGTATACGATTTTCTTCGTGTCGAGAGAGAATTGAATGACGAGTCCAGAGCAGTTATTAGCTACTATGCAGTCAAAATGGTTAGGGTTTTGCATGGCACAGGTATTGTAATGTTGTTTTGCGAAGACAGGATCAGATATCAGCTGAGATAGCCAAGATTTACAAACTACTTTGAAGCGTACCAATGACTTGACCGGAAGCTCCTTTTTCGTCTCACTTGTTGTCTTCATGCCGCCGCCTGTTTGATTAACTTCTAATTCTAAACAATGATGGGCTACAAACGTATGGGGCATATATATATACATGGCAAATCATTAAATACTCTCCCCTTCCTAAATTAACTGTTTTTTTTATCAATCTCACTCAATTTTAATCGAAAATTAAAAATTATTCTTTATATATATATATATGTACAGGGCAAATCATTAAATACTCCCCCTTCCTAAATTAACTGTTTTTTAGGTCAATCTCACTCAACTTTAACCGAAAATTAAAAATTATTCTTTATATATATATATATATGTATGTATGTATAAGGCAAATCATTAAATTCTCCCCCTTCCTAAATTAACTGTTTTTTAGGGTCAATCTCACTCAACTTTAACCGAAAACTAAAAAATATTATTTTATAATTTCAAAAACTTGAAAAATATATTTTAAAATAGATTTGATATATTTTTTTATAATTTTTTTCATTTATATACAATATATAATTTTCAATTAAAATTGGGTCAATTTAACTCGAAAAAAGTCAAACATGACACTTAATTTGAGACAGATGGAGTATATCTTCTTTGTATATAAAATAAATAAACAAGAATATATCTTATTTCAAATTTATTTTTTGAGTTTTGTAAAATTTGTGTATTACATATTTATATAAATTATTATTTGTTCTTTAAGTAAGAGTTTAATTATACATTGTCTCTAATTAAAACTGTTTAATTATACATTGTCTTTAATTAGAAGTTTTAAGTAAATATTAACGTATAAGTAAACCTAAACAACCAATTCAACTCATATCTATACTATATTATTAAAACCGAAAGATTAAAAGTTTTGGTCGTCGGTTGGTTTGGTACTGGGTGAACCATAGAAAAGATCTTGACCGTCCAATTTTATTAAACCATATAAACAATATTGACCGTTCAATTTTAATAAAATATAATTTTAAAAAGTATAGTCATACATACAATTCTAACACCAGTAGTCCTCCTTTTATGCAAACAATTCATAAACATTATAATTCTAAAGAATATAAACATTACTTTTATATAAGAATATAATTCCGTTGATATGATAATATTATATTATATTTAAATTATATTTTTTATTTTTTATTTTACGAATCTCACTTATCCTATAATTTTTATTTAATATATCATTAAAGTCTATCCTATAATTTTAATTTAATATATCATTAAAATTTATGATAACATTGAAAGTTTGGTAGTCGGTCGATATTTGGGCCGGATAATTGATTAATTATTGGGCCTAATTTTAAAATATTAATCTTCTAACTAAAATACAATCTCATATTAATCTTCTAACTAAAATATCTCACATTAATCTCCTAAGTAAAATATATCTCTATACAAAACAAACAAAAATTATTCTATTAAAATATAAATACAAATAAATTATATAAAAACATATGCATATAACATTAAATAAAATTTAAATTATTATTATACAAATACAAATAAATTCAAATCATTAAAATATTAAAATAAAAATATTTAAAAACTAAAAAAATTCATCCGTGCATCGCACGGAATACAAGCTAGTAAAATAATTAAAGTACTTAAATTCAAAAATTATATAGTTTATTTAAGGATTCAATTACGAAAAAATAGTTAAATAGTTAAATTCAAAAATTATATAATTTAAAAATTCAATTAAAAAAAATAGTTTAAGAACTTAAATTCAAAAAATCATATAATTTAGAGATATTTTAATTGATTTCCCCTAATTAATAATATACATAGTGTTCTCGCTATCTAACTACTTATGATATTAAAATATTGAACTAACCGGAAAAAAAATCATTAAACTTTTATCTAATTTACAAATTAACCAATCATGTTTTTTTCCACACGTTTAACCAATAAACTTCAACAAAATTTTAATTGTGGTTAACTTAAAATCTGACGCTGCTTGTCATGTGACACAAACGTATATTATTTTATCAAAATAACCATTACACAACTGGAAAAGCATAAAATTTTCTTTCGATAAATAACAAAATATGTATTTTACTAGTATTAATTTTACTCATTAGATTGTGTGATTGAAGGATCAACATTCTATTATCATAGTAGCATGATTTTAACTTAGTTACGGTTAAAGTTTGTATGATTTTATAAATTTTGTTGGTTAAATGTGTGAAAAATAAACATAATTGATTAATTTACAAATTAGAGAAAAATTTAATGATTTTTTTGACAATTACTCTTAAAATATTATAAATTTTTTTGACGGAAATAACATTTTCATTCATGAATTGTATAATGATACAATACCGAGAGGAAGATGTTTCTTTTATTCAAAAAGTTTATCATCTAACCGAAAGACATGCAAGATGTCCTTGAAAATTTAGACAATAAAACATTAAAATCTGAAAAGAAAACACCCACATATAACAATACAAGTTACAGATAAATTTATGAAATTTGATAAAGTGCGCCATCAATATGCACTCCAAAATACTTGTACTTGTCCAAATAATTGATTATGTACCTGAAAATCACAAATAAATTATAAATAAGTCAAAAAATTAAAACAAGACCGAAATAGTATTACATATATTTATTACAATATTATCATATGAAATAACATTGTTACAAACTAATTTATAAAGGAAAATCTAACTAAAAAGGAAATTCATTTGGTTAGATGATGGAATAAATTTATTTATTAAAAATATTATAATTTATTTAACCGTTTTACAAGTTAATTTTTTATTTGAATTTGATACTGATAGACCTTGGTCGGGTCGTTACACTCTCAAGCCCAACCCGACTGTACGCGCCATAAATTAATTTCCCGAAAGATAGAAACGTCAGCGATCGGCGAAATCTCCGGCCATATTTTCCGGTGAACTCTCACTCACTCTATAAACTACATACATATTTATTACTGTTTATTCATATGAATGTTTCATATTTATCTTCCGGAACATCCATATGAACTGTATTGAAACATTTCAGTTCATATCATGTATATTCATTAATTATTAATTTGTATCAATTAACACGCTTAAACCTCTAGTCTGAAGCATTTTTATAGAAGCTAAATCAATATCTGATTTTTTTAATAATTATGATCAAATAATATCAATGTTTTACTGGTGATGTGATTTATTGATCTTATTTGCTTGTTTGTTTCCTTGTGCATGCTTTTAATGTAATGGATTCGTAATTGTGTAATTTGTTTTCTTGTGGATGGTATTATTAAGTGTTGGCTTTCGAAATTTACGAAATCGTAAATTATATACTGAAATTATTTTGATTAGTTAAGCTATGAAAAACCTGTTTTATTTGTCTACGTTTGGAGAAAGGTGCAATCAATAGGATTTCCCTATCGAAAGTAGGAGTGTGAAGTTCTTTTTCCTTTCTTCAGAGATTGTATTTTTCCATAAGAAGAATGGTCAGGATAAATAACTCACTTGTTTGTCTTTCTGTGGACCGCGATATAGGATCTAGATGTTAAGTTACCACCTAAAACCTTATTTCTTGATACCATGTAAATTGTTGAGTACTAGTTCTCCTAAAAGCTGAAGGTGTTTGGAGGAGGCTTAACCCCATCATATTGTATATCTTAACACTAGGCGCAAGAAGAATGCTTGGTATAAATAACTTGCTTCGTAGTCTTCGACTTCCTCAGCACAACAAACAAATGCACGCCTACGGTCGATGTAATGGGACGTGTGTATTTATCTATCTCTTGACTTGATATGAAAGCAGGTTTGTGATCTGTTCATTATTTTAATATGGCGGAGTATCATGATTTGCACCGTATCTTAATTATGCTACAATTCTTGTTGGTCGCTTATGGTAGCGGCCTTTTGTTAAACATTTCAAGATTGAGTTAGAGGAGGTGGACATTTTGATGTCTCTGTTTACTGAGATTTATTATCTTGGGACTCTGTTTGGTGATCTCATCAAAATGAGTTTATTATATATATATGCAAAGGAACCGTGACAAATTTTATTCTTACAGGTGAATCTGGTAACATGGAAGTTCTAATAATAAGACTAGTAATTCGCTAGGATGCCAACTTCTGGAACCATTTTGACTGATTATATGTTGAAAGTGGGTATGATTTAGCATATGGACTATATTCTTTGTTAAATAATGTGCCCCTAGCTTTGTCAGATGTGTGGAAGGGGGAATTCTGAGGAGCAGCACTTAAATTGAAGACGGTACAACTTAATCTTTATGGTTGCTGCAGTGGGAGTCAACTAGGAGATTCTTGTTTTGAAAGGAACACCATAAATCAGTTGCAGGCCTTATTATTTATTTTTAGGCCCCCTGTACTTTAAGGAATTTTTTGAAGGATTAGTTGCACAGATTTCTGGCTAGTTTGGTGTAGTGTATCCTCTCATTTTGCTCAAATTGGGATGAAATCCATATCTGATGCCAAGTTGTATGATATTTTTCCCATCAAAATATATATCTCATACTCTGTTGAATGTTATTAACCCCAATAACTTCCTATATGTTTGTACAGTTTCTTTATATGATGACATACCATTTCCTTTAGAGTTTCCAATTTCGATTTTAAAATCTCATAGTCGCATAATGATCTTATTTTTTGTACAGTGCATAAGATGTTCAATCATTTCTGGGTCGCTAATTAGTATGGGCTTATTTTATATAGATATTAAGGGGTGTGTTTATTATGTAATCCCCTATCCACACATATACCTATGGGCCAAAATTTAGCTTCCAATATTCATCCCATTTCACATATCAAGGGTTAGGGATCAGCCCATTTAGGATGGATTAGGTACGGATCCCCCATTTACCCAGCCGCATTATAAAACCTAGAATTGTGGCATAGTTGCAGAATCCTATCGACCCTGAAACTCTATAGACTAAATATAAGTATTTGGATTGAGAGGTATTCATCCATACCCATTTGTTGGATTAGGAAGATGAATCTACTTGATAAAAAATCACACAGTTCTAAAGAAAAGGAGGAGAATGAGATGACAGTGTCCCGGAAGCGAAAAGTTTCCCTTAACTTCGGAAAGACGATTGAGATTCCGAAAATCTGTATGCTCGTGTAATTCCTGAAAACATAATGCTTTTTTATTTGAGAAGAAGTTCCGTTCAAGAGCTTCTGAAGGATCCTGAAACATTTCATGATAATATTTTGGGAAGCTATGTGAGGATTCAGTCTGACCAAATTCACCACTCCCACCAACTTCAGCAAGTTTTAGGTACTGGTTGTTTCTTGTTATTAGTAATGCCATATGCATTTTTCTCTTATCCATTGCATTATGTTCTCACTTACATCAGTAATAGATGTTTTATGGGTCACCACATTCACGTGATTTTTAGGGAAAACAACCGACGAGTAATAGACTAATAGCAACACAAGTCATGACGAGGAACTCTTATAATTCAAATATTATTATTATTTATTTCAAGTCCTAAATGTTGAATGTTGGAATTAAGATGTTTCTTCCCCCACTCTTTGGTATATTTTACGGAACATAATTGACTTTCCTATAATTATGGAGTGTTTAGTAGGAAATATATTAGGAAACACTTGGGTAATTCCACTATATATATTTTGGAAGGTTTAGCTCGCTGTTTGGTATTTTTGGATTCATTATATAACCATGTAAGTGGTTCTTTCCATACCTATACAATGTAGATCATTTCTCTCCAAAAAGACAGTGTAAGTTGAGGAATTTCCGGGGATAGAAATAAGCGTTTCTTGCTTTCATTGCTGAGATCTCAAGATAGTGTCCTTTTATAGTCCTTGCAATTGACCATCTTTGTTTCCTCTCTCCTACTATATTAACCATCACAGGCGTATTTTCCAATTTGTATAAACTTCTATTGTGTTTTGGCCTTCTTTGCCATTTCATATAGAGTTCTATCCTCTGTTTTGAAACAATTTTTTCCTAGAACCAATATATTTTGGTTAGAATTTAGTTGCATCACGTACATGTGCAATCCAGGAAAGAAGTTCAAATCAAGCCTCCAGTGGCTTGTTGAATATTCAAGCAACATATAGGCTGATGGGATAAATTATTTGCTCCACTCCTAATCTTATTCAAGTTATTTTGAACTGGAATGAGAAACTCAACCATCTAAAAAGGAACGTTCTCAGTAAAAGTAGATTATAAATTTTCAAGGAACATAATTAGTAAAAGTAGATTTTATTTGATCTATGTGATTAGCAGATTCAATACTCATCTCTTAGTTACGAAACTCAATAACTTCTTGGATCAGTAACATTGTGTGCATATGTGGATAACTTGTGATTCAGGACAATAGACATCTTACTAGCTTTTGATGCTGCAAACTATTTGGGATTAGAGTCAAGTCACAAAATGAAACAAGGTAATTCTTGCCAAGTGTGCGAATTTCTGGCAAACCTGAGGCAAGTTGGTCATTATCAAGCCGTTTAGGGTAAATGTGTAGAGGGTGTGCGATCTAAAAGGATCTTAGGGTGTCTAGTGTTAAATTAGGTCTAGATTCATGCCAAGATAGTTGACTCCTCTTTTTGAGTGAGCTTTATTCTCTTTCCGCTTGTTCCAGAATCCAGTCCCTTAAGAGAAGGCTCTTCTCGTCATCACACATTGAAGGTGGCTCTTCTCAAATGTGTTATCCAAGTCCTCACCCCCTTATTCAACCTCTCTCTCCCCTTCCATCTCTCTCTTTCTCTTTCGCTCCATCCCTCTCCTTCGCTTGCTATAAGAAAAACCCTTTCCCCTTTTTATCTAATAAGGTCCTCATTGAAGCTGTAGATTGCTGACTTTTTCATTCTCCAATCCACAAACTGAAAACTAGGAAACTTAATGACTGAATAACCTCCTGTTGGAAGGGTTAAAAGGGCTTGCTGTTACCGAGGACACTTGATCTAATTAAAAAAGATAGTGTGTTATGAAAAGTTTATGAGGTCATATAGCTCAATGTGAACAGAGAACGCACAATCCAAGTATGCAACTATATGAGCATATAGGTAGGATAGGAAAAATCATATGCTCGATTAAAGAGCACTCAAAGCTCTTGTGCAGGTGGTACATTTTCTTTCTTTAAGCATACATCACTACATATTTTGAAGTCATACCTATTAGTACTATAGTTTTATATTCCTTGGAGGTTTATGAGGAATCAAAATGGAAGTAAAAAGGAGTTTTAATATTATCTATATAATGATGTAATCCCCACATATCGTACTAGGCTTGGTTAATATACATTGATTGTAAAATCATTGAACGTTTCTCTGAATATTGTTTGAACTGTTATCAATTTGGAAATTAACTTGATGTAGATATTTTCAGCTCTGTCCTGCATCACTATATAGTTGAATACATGTATTATTGACTTCAGTTGGGATGTACGAGGAAACACATATGTTGACTTCCCTATTGCTGTGGGATTACAGAACTGAAATTTTACTAGTACAGGAATATGTCTTGAATAAAATTTTGTTTCCTACTTTGTAGCTTTGCATATTATTTTGTAAATATGTAAAAGCTTCATTACATATCAACACAATTGACTTGTGTTTTCTCCTTGAAATCCAGAATGACTGAGAAACCAGATAACTTCTCTAAATGGTTTTCCTGTAGCCCTTCCTTATGACTTATGATATGACAGGACCAAAACTGTCATTGAAAGCATAGGCTTCTCTAAATGGTTTTCTCAAAATGCTTGTAACTTTATATTTACCTTGGATGTATATCATGTATGTCTTTTTTTTTGCTAAATATATCATGTATGTCTTTATCTTATGCTATATTGATTATTCTTCAGATGTAAAGAAGACCCCTGGTTGTGGGGAAGAATGCATTCTTCAAGTACTAATACCGCCTGAGATAAAACAGATACCCATTTCCATGCTATCAGATGAATATTTCAAAGAGGTTCGCTGATTTTTTTATGTTCTACGTCAAGATGTTCAACTATTTTTTTAATATAATATTATTAGTTGTCATTTATTTGATTTTATATTAAAATGAAATTAAGCTATACGCTATACATATATTAATTATCTAGAAGATATAATTGCCTTAAATTAGGACTTAAGGGATTTATCTACAAGCTAAATGTTATGTTTGGGTAATGGGTAATCAACCAATAACCCGTGCAATGCACAGATTATATATAATTATTTTCATATTTTTATCAATTTACTTTTACTAAATAAATATTTGTATATAAATGAAAATTTTAAAGAATTTTAAAAGAAATGTTAAATATTTTGAACTTTTTATTAGTTTTTTTTTAAAATAGTTATTTTATGGCTAAGAAATTAATTACAGTTAAATTTTCTTAATATTTTCTTAATATTATGTATTATTAATATTTTTTATTATTTTAGATGGTGATATTTAAAATTTTGGTTTGTTTTCACTTTTCACATAAAACAATTGGCAAGAACTCTACAATAGCTTACTAGTATTAGTAATAGTAAGGAACTAGTAAGAATAGTTAAGTAACTACAATTACTGGGAAATAGTAGTAATAGTATAAATAGCAAGACTATATGTACATTTTCAGTTTATGATTGGAATATATGAAAATGGAACTTTGTTCCCCCTCTCTCTCTCTCTCTGTCTAACTCTATCGTTTCTCTCTCTAGATTTCTGCCCTAATCTCTCTAATGTACTTGATTTCTATCTCTCCCACCTCCGTCTCTCTATTTGATCTCTGTTCTCTCTCTGAATTCTCTCAATCTCTCCCTGCTGTATCTCCCTGTTTTATTCACTGTTGCATTACTTATCTTATAAATATAGAAAAAACACCAAGAATATAGAAAAACACACTTTTAGGACCTTGAGTTCCTGACAAATTGGTATCAGAGCTATATAAAATGATCAAACTACTGTGCAAGTAAAAATGAGTCGGACGAAGTTACAAGTGTAGGAATCGTATTCAGGGAGTTATGGAGTTCGCACACCAGATGTTTGATTCTGTACTCAGTGACTTAGATCTGTAATGTTCATCCTTGATTTGTTGTTAATTGAAGTATTTAGTTGTGCTATAATTATTTAGTTTTTCTAGTTGTTTAGTTTAGTTTTTTGTGGAGAAAAGTACAAATTATAGGTTATTATTGCTCACCAGTTGATAATATTAATTGCTGTTGTTGAATTGGTGCTGGTTGTTGCTTGTGAATTGGTGCTGGTTGTTATTGTAGCCTTACTGGTGGAAGTGTTATTGTTCGTGGAATTGTGATTTTGTAATTGCCTGAAGATTGACTTGTTGTAGATCTGGTTTTGAGTTCAGTAGTAGTTCTGGTTTTTTGTTCTTGAAAATCTTTTAAGGAGAGTTGTATAAATGGAAGAGAGGGAGAGTGGTGGAGCAAAGTTCCATTTTTATATATTCCAATCATAAACAAATTTACGTAGAGTCTTGCTATTTATACTATTACTAATTGTAATTACTTATTGATGCTGGACAAGGGTGGGAAAAGGGTTAAACAAGAATAAATTATCTATCTCCACAGAGAACCAGTGGAGTCACAAATAAATCCTCAGATTTATCCAATAAAAATCAATTCATAATATTCATCTCTATTCAATAATGAAGATTACAATTCTTTATATTAAAATCCTAAAACTTGGGAACAACTAAGATCCTAAAAAATAGTAAACAAATCCTAATTGATTACTATTATCTAATAACTAATTAAAGCAAACACATCATTTTATTATTCTACTACTATAATCTATAATCTAGAATGTTACTAATAATATAATCAAAATAACTAATTAATTACAATTAATATTATTCCTAAATAAATAGTATAATACATACAAAATAATTTATTAATTTCTTGTTCTGCAACATTCTCCTCGCCTTTGAAAGAAACTCGACCACGAGTTTTATAATGAAGAAGAATCCATAATCCTCCATATGAATTTGGATATGAATTTGTGGAAACCATTGATATATACTATCATGTTTAGCTTCATAAAACCAAACCATTGTGGAATAAGGGAATGACAAAATCGGCATGAAGAACCAAATCCACTTTATCTAGAATTTCTTTTCCACAAACAATCTCATCATGCTCCACTTGTGGCTCGGTTTCAGCATTCTTTTAACACCTTACTCCCGAGTTTAAAAGGGGAGGAAAACTGATGAGAAAAACAATTAAGATAATTTGTATTCCTATTCATGCTCTCGAGTTTTTTTAAAGAAGGAAAGTAAGTTTAAATATATAAAAAATTTATATGCTTTCCTCCCAAAACTTTCACTCAAAATTCAAAAGTAAGTGGGATGAATAGGAAAACAAATGGCGAGTAATTTTAAATAATTATATTTATTTTAAATAATTTTATTGGTTATGTTTATTTAAATAAAGGAATAATAATATTACCTATTTGACAATTAATTTTTTTATTTTAAGGAAAAATTAATCAAAATATTTATATATTTAGGCTTATATATATATATGAAAATAACTTTTTGGCTAATCATATATAATAAATTACTATTTAGAAATTTAAATGAAAATTTATTTTCGGATCTAATATAAATTTCAGTTAGTTAATGAAAAATTAGTTTGAATCAAAAATTAAATATTTTTTTTCTTTATAAATCAAAGTATGAAGTAAAAAATTAATATTTATAAAATTTTATTTAAACCAAATTTAGTTAATTTGTATTAAGCATAATTGATTAGTCGAATTTAAGATTACAAGTTACTGGAGCGGATTTGGTTAAAGCGGCAAAAAACAGTTTGTTGATTTTTCTAGAATAGCTCCAAGTTCATTCATAAAATATGTCATCTTGGATAATCATGAGTAACTAACTTTTTCCACAATTTATAAGAGTTTATAGGGTTATTTTAAAATTTGTTTGTTTTTTGCAAAAAAACAAGTTTGACAAATTTTTTGGCAAGTAACTCCATGAAAAAAAAGTGGCTGAAAACTTGCAATTGAAATCTAGTTCGGTATTTGTTACTGTTCTGTGAAGAATAATATACAACAAGGTATGTACATTTTATGCATAGGGGAATGCTACTCCTAATAATAATAATAATAATATGTGTGACTGTATTGTATGAGAAAGAAAACAAAATCATCGTCATCTAGGATTTAGTAATTGAATATTGTATTAATGGATATATGTACATACTTTTACATTATTTACTTATCTTTTCTCTGGAACCTTGCATCTTTTGTTGCAGGAAGAATGTAAGGATTTGGATCAAAGAGCAAAAGGTGGTTTTGCTTATAGGCCTACTGTTGTAAGTTTTGTTTCTGCTTCTGTGTTAGTGCTTGGTAAAGATTATGCAATTACATGTATAATGCAAGTTTTCTTACTCTATAGTTTGACGAGGAATATGTTATACTGGGAAGAACATATATAGGAGATTAGTTTAACTTACATTGTTGTTTGATATTTTACTATCTCGAGCTTACAATGATCTTGAGTTAATTTTCAAAGTGTCTTTGATGTGGTTCAAATCTTTAAATTCGTTATGAGTAGCTGTTCACATTAGTCTATAGGCTTTGTAAGAGTAAAATTATTTGTTTTGTCCATCACATGCCTATTATGAGTGTCATGTTTGAGCTTTACTTTTGATCTAGTAAATGTTTGTTTTTTGTTTTCATGCGATATATTTATATTATAAATTTACAGTTATATATTTTTTTACCTCCTATTAAATGTATCGCTAGGATACTATACTCTGAATTTTAGATTATATGTTTAAGTATTCTAATCAGTATAATTTTTCTTTCAGGGTGGTGTTTAGGATTTAATTGTTTGGATTATCAGCCATGATTTTTTTCATTTGTTTACATATAATTAGTGTGCAAGGCTAACAAGAGATTCTTAGTTTCACTATAATTGATGTTTTGTGCTTCTATTTTGGGTACTTCTCACTGTATTATCTCATTCCACAAATAATGTCTGAAAATTAAGGTGTTATAATATATTTGCATTGTGGTAAAATTATAACTACGATTTGTAGCAAAGGTTTAAGAATTAAACATACTTGATACTTTTGCATTATGCAATTTTCAATTCAATTTTTGCACTATTATATGTATTAAGAATAGTCGGTTATATGTGCTTTGCAAACTTTCTTATAACTCAAAAGTTTAATAGTTTAATTTTATTAATTTAAACTTAATGATGGTGTGACTCATACACTAATATACTAAAAGAAGTAAGGGTTTATCTCAAAGATGAAGATGATAAATGACATTGTTATTCATGTAACTAGAGATGCACAACAAGAAGAGGCTGAATAGGTGGGGCAATAATTTGTAATATCATTTTTTGAGTTAAATATAGGTGTGTCAAATCAAAAATGTAATCAAGTACTAAAGAACTCAATCAACTCAATATAGTAAGTAGGTCCATTATATTGATTAATCTAGTTGGACTACTTGTGCAGTTAAAAACTATTGAGTTGACTTATTAATGCTATATGGTTTATTATGTGTGTGTGTGTAGGTTAGCCTCCATGTGAAAACCTTCGGTAAATTTTGCATAATCATAATAAAAAATGAAAATAAATGGTGCAAAACCATAATATGGTTTACTTAAAGATAACTTTATTTGCAGAACCTCAAATAATTTGACATGAATAACCTTAGTTTTGTAACAATAATTTTTGGAAAAAAGTTTGGTTTTGTAAATAATTAAATTAAATATATTATATATGTTTTCATTTTGTTTTAAAATTAAAATATTTATGTTAATTATATAAACAAATTTAATATCTATAGAAGTTTGTAGGTTTTCGGGGTACAGAGGTTTCCCCCAGAATGTTACTCATATACTCTCTCTCTCTCTTTTTGTCTCTCTCTCTCTCTCTCACACACACACACACACAATGAAATACATTAAATTAAGTTGCAGATGCAGGGGATTAAATCACATTAATAACTTTTAACTTGCTTCAGCTTCCAATCCATGGCCTACCAAATCTAGTTTTAATCCGATATCAGAAATATCTTACAAATAATATATTTTGCTTCCAAAATACTGTGAGTAATTGAAATTTGAAAGTGTTACAATGTTTGGCCTTAATGTTGAACACAAAGTTCCAAAGAACACAACTATTTGTTTCTAGTGTCTTCTCCTCCCTTGCAAAATCACTGATTTGCCTCTTCTAAATTAACAATATTTAGAGATTACAACATGGCATCAGAGCATGGTTCACTATCAACGAGAAGAATTGTTATTTCTTGTTAAAACTTGAGTGTCTTAAATGAAACCAAGTTCAATTTCCATTTTTTCATTTACATTGACTATCAAACCAAATCCAAACTATAATTCCTCTGAAATCCTGTTTCTGGCAATGTTGCTTTAGAAAAGGTTGCTCTGGCCATTAAGGCCAATTTATTCTTGGTAGTTTGGTCAAGTTTTAGCTCAGGTATATATATGTCTTAGTTCCAATTTCCCTAATATTCTCACATATCATATATAATATAGACACTAAGGTTATGGTCGAGGGATTTTAGCGAATTCCCATGCTTTAAATACTTTTTTTAATCCAAAGTTGGACTTTTGAGCATGGGAACTATTAAGATGTCGTACCATGGCACATAATTACTATAGCAAGCTTAGAGAGCAAGCCATGTACTTTTGCCTAAAGCTCTCATGCTTGATTTGTAAAATGGACATTTACATACACATACATGCATGCATGCATACATTCATACATATATACATATATATACATATATATATATATATGTATATATATAGTTCTCTGCACCTTCTTGATTATGAATATTCACAGCTACTTTGTCCAGACACATAAAGAAGATAAAGAAAAACATTTTTTTATTAGGTTGAAGACCCTAAATACGTTATTCTCACCCAAAAAGATGCCCAAAATACTGATTTTAAAAAAGGGCCGTAGTTCTGACGGGATACACATGTCAGCCCCTGGCTTGCGCATGTTGAACATGTGTATCACCAAGGTGATAGGGTGATATGCATATTTAAGGTGTGCAACACAACTTATTTTCTGAGAAAATGAAAAGTATATATGAGATGCGGATGTTGCACATGCGTAACTCAATAAAAAATTAATTACTAAAAAGCAGATACGCATAAGGGAAATAGGAATGGGAGCGGAAATGGGGGTAATTGGAGTAAGAATGATTTGGAATCCCAATGAGTGCATAGGAAATGATTTACCTGGTTAGGGGATTGAGATCCCATTCCAATTAATGAAACTGCTCATCCAAACACCGACACGTGGGGTTAAGGTTCCGTTTCCCATTAAGCAGGTTCATTTACCTTGAACTAAATGCCTCCCGAGAGAATTTATAAATTTATAGACAAGAAAAAGCCTCAGTTACTCTTTTTTAAATCAAATTTGAAAATCATAATGTGTGATAAAAATGGTTCTCTTATCTAAAAAGGTCAGAAATATAGCTTTGGACGATTTGAAACCGCTTCTTAGAAAATTGGAGTAAGAAGGATAAGGCAGCAAAAGTTTCATTGATTTGTCGAACGGATATTGCTGTTCTAGAGTTTGTTTTTAAATATTTTTAGGTATATAGGACTGATCTAAAGCTCTACCATAAATACTGGCAAAGATAATTTCCTTGACCAAACAGATCCATAGCAAACAGAGTTATACATTGTTACATAAAGACTTCTAGTATCTTGTAAGTTGTAAATAATCTATGCTCCAATATTCATGCTCCGAACGACCCTTTTCCCTCTTTCCAAGCTACAAACAAATATATAATTTTTTGGGTCTAGAATCAATATCATGAATCCAACTATTTAAACAATTTGCTTGTATTTGTTGAACTAGACTGTAGTTAGATAGTAACTTCTACCTAATCAACTTTATTAACAGATGGAGCTTCAACGTAAGGCCCAAATGTTGCATAAAGTTATAACTAAGCAGGTATGGATTCTGCTTTCATTAAAGGAGTTTTATCTTGAGTTTTAGAGATAAAGCATCTTTTTCGTCATCTTCATTTTATTTGAAATAGTATGGTTTGGCCACTCAATTTTCAAATTTGGAATATGTGCAGCAGATTCTATGTTGCTTTCATATGGTAGCACAGAAGATATTGAATAAATTAGTTTGTTTATTGTTCTTTAGATATTCCTTGCACAACACTTCAAGCAACTGCTTTCTTTTCATGTACCATCGACATCGATGTTTTTGTTGTGTATTAAGCAACTGAATTTTTAAAGTTATGTGTAATAGATTAATGGGTTCACAATTCTTTGCGCCAGATAATGGTATAGCAGATGCTTTTTTCCTAGTGTACTAAATTTAAAAATTACATACAAATATAGTGTAAACAAATGCATATTAATACATATGTGGTGTTTGGGAACAGTGATCGTTTGTAATGTGCTTGGGATATGCTTGTTTCCAATAATATTGGTTCTTATAAGATGATTTGTTACTGATGAGTCCCATTGAATCCTGTGTAGTATATACCATAATCTGCAATGTCAAATCTCATGAAATTAAATTCTTTCTGGTATTTATAATTGTTATGCTTGAAGCTGAAAAGGTTGAGATTAAGATTTTCTAAAGTTAACTTATTTATATATGAAACCTTGATATCGCATAATATTATCGACTGTTGTATCTCGTGTAAGAAAATCAGAAACCTTTTGTTTAAAGAAGTCTCTACTGTAACTCAATTACAAGATAATAAACTCATTAGGTTAGACTGCAAATGAGTGTCATATGAGTTCTCTCACAATCATATAAAACAAAATATGAAGAAAAAATAAGCTATCTTTTGGTCTTCGGTAAAATATCTGAAAGCAAGTTTGAAATTGTTACAGTGGCTTGCAAGAGAACTGTCTTTGATACAAAACCTCATTGATGGTGATAATAAAACGGGATGCTGTGCTACTGAGAAGAGATGGCGAAAAGAATATCCTACTAGATCGTCATTAGTATATAACTATATATAATCTAAAAATATTCTGTTGTTGTTTAAACACTGTATATCATGATGTCTTTGATCTTTATTAAAGTCACATGGTTCTAGTGACAAACAAGTACTTGTCTTGGATTATTTATTATTCAGGCACTATACAAATGGGTTCCTACAAAGTTAATAGCAGAGGGTCCGTTCCTGTCCGTGGGAACAGAATCCAAATTATTTGAATCCTTGACTTCACTGTGGTATACGCTATTTGAGTATCTGGAAAGGAAAAGCTGCTACAGAAACCAGCTGAACAGGAAGGGATTCTGCTCACTGTTCCAAATGTAATCACAGAAGATCTAGGGCCAAAGTCTCCTGTGCAGAAGTCTGCAAAATATGAAATGAGCAATATTTGTTCACCAAAATTAACTATTGTGGGGACTTCAACAGGTATGCATTTTAATACTAAAGCAAATAAAAAAATGTCAAAACCTAACTTCTGTGGTACAGATGCTGCAGGAGTGTACTTAAATGTCCTCAACTCTATGCAGAAAGCCATACAGTATACATATTGAATATGCATTTATTTCCTTGGTTATGTTAATTCTGTCCTCTATCTCTCTCCCACCCACCCACTCTACTCACTGTTCCAAATGTCACTGCAGAAGATTTTGAGCCAGAATCTACTGTGCAGAAGTCTGCAGAAGATGAAAAGAGAAATATTTGTCGTCCACCAAAAATAACTAGTGTGGGGACTTCAGCAGGTATGCATTTTAATACTAAAGCAAATAAAAATCTGTCAAAACCTAACTTCTGTGGTACAGATGCTGCAGGAGTGTACTTACATGACCTCAACTCTTTGCAGAAAGCCATACAGTATTCATATTGAATATATGCATTTCTTTCCTCTGATGTTAATTTTTTCCACCATCCCTCTCCCTCCCCCACCCAAAAAAAAAAAGTAACCCTTAAGTCTCCTTGGGGAGGATATTTATGATGTCTTTTTTTTAACCATTGAGAAAAAGCCTCGGGGAGGGGAAACTAAGATAAATAACGTGTGTTAAAGATAATAATAAGATCTTATTAAGCCAAACTCCTAACACCTTGAGGTTTTAGGAGACCTTGGTAACTTAACATGGCATCAGAGCTCAGTCCCTAAAAAAAATGGATTGCCGGTGGTCCACAATTGACGACCCAAAATGGGATTTCGAATTCCAAAAATGGGCTCTTTAAGTGAGGGGGAGTGTTAAAGATAATAACAAGATCCTATTAAGCCATACTCCTGGTAACTTAACAACGTGGGACTAATGGATCTGAAGGGCAATGATAATTAAATTCCGAGGAAGATACAATAACCAGTGAATTATCTTGGGGTTGCACTAAAGAATTAGTATGTGCTATCCAGTGAGATGTGAGGTTCATTATGGCTCAAAGATGCACATCCTTGCTATATTTCAAAGGTGCATAGTACTAATATATTTCATTTATTAGCTTTTTGTAGTAATAATTTGGTAAAGTCTGGCTACATCCTTACTATATCATTTGTTATATGTTTTCTTTCATATATCTATTTTGTTATTGTTTTACAAATTTTAAGTATAGATTTAATTAATTTGTACATTTATTTATTTGTATAACAAATTAGTTACATATAAAACCTCGGATTTTCCCGAGATCTGAGATGGAGGTTGTTTCTTACTATCCATATTAACTGTCTTTGTTTTCCTTGTGCTGACTTGATTATAATGTATATATATATATATAAAATACTCGCCCTTTATTGATTCCTGAATTTTATTCCTCTTAACATATATTCCGTCAACGTATACCATGAAAACCCTTTGAATTTCGTGATTAGGAAGATATGTATGCAACTATCTATCAAAAATAAAAATAAAAATATGTGTATGCAATAAATCAACAAGTCACTTAAGATATGTGTGTAATTGATTCTCGCGTATTAGTTTGGACATCAGCAAAACTTTCATCGTTCTTAAGTACTCTTGATTCTCCTCTTTTGAGTGTATGAATGGGTTTTGTGGCACACGTATGACAAATATATGATTTCCCTCATATTCTCAGTTAAGAGGTTTTTGGTGTTCTCAGTTTGGCTTGACAAGTGACTGCATTGAACAAAGATAAGATTTTAATAAGTTTTCTTTACTATATTTTGCACAAGGGTGACTTTCGGTAATTTAATACAATTGAGGGTTGGTATGGAGAATTTACTTCATCATAGAAATTTTTTACTTCCTCATGTTTGTCACTATCTACCCATACATTCTTTCTTTCTCCATAAATGTTGTCTTAATTTTTCATTCCATACCTTTCTCTTTCCATTCTCTCCAAGTGGACACAACCTTAGGGGCCATTTGTAACAGTCTCGAGAGCTTGAGGTTCACACAAATCCATATAGTTCTAAAATAACAAATTGCCAAAAATGAACAATATGATAGTTTCATACTCCTCATGACTAGTCAGGCTCGATATATATATTAGACATACAGAATTACAGAGTACAAGCTGAGGTAGACGAGCAAAAATAACAGATACTGATTGTGATACAAGTTATATCTGCTAAGTGCGAATCATATAACAAAAAATTTTCTTTTTTCATGTTTTTACAGGTGTGCTTGGTGACACCATGGTTAAAAAGTTAATCAATATTGGTGAGTCTTTTCTGTTTTTTGTAAATTGTAATTTATGAATGTATCTATGCTGGTAAATGCCGCAGAAAGGACTGACAGAGAGCCTAACATCACAGGTTCTATCATTAAACGCAGCTGTAACTCCATTGAAATGAATGGCTCTTCGGAAATAGCCAAAAACTCAAAAGAACCTGAGATAATTGATATTCTTGATGACACCGATGATTGGCAAGGTGTTGACGACCCTGATAGTGCCCTATGGTACTATGAAGATCCCGGAAAAGTCATACAAAGCCCATTTGAGGCGAGAAACTTGAAAAATGGAAAGAACACGACTACTTTGAGCAAGGTTTCAAAGTCTGGAAGAGCGGTCAGACTCCTGTGTTGTTGGACGACCTGATTTCACAAATGTTTCCCAATTAGCCAGGCTAAGCATGTACTTTTTAATTTCAATTTATTAAGTCTGGACAGATAGATGTTCTTCATTAAATCTTTTGGATTTTTTTTCTTTTGTCATATCAAATATTTCGAGCATTCTATAAGTTTCGTTGAATCTGATAATTTTCTATGAGTACATCTTATAGACAATCTTTTGTAATAATGCAATACATTTCATGTTTTCATGTATGCATATATATTAGGACCATCATATTCTAACAATCTTAGCAGCTTTAACAACTGGATTCTCTCTAGCGATCGCTTCTCTACCAGCTGCTTTATAATCGTAACTACACTCATGCCTGTCTGAATACCGATGCTCTGAACACAAAAGCTTGCCACACCGGCACTGGAATCCAGTCAATCCTATCTTTCTCCGACAGCCTGAACATCTATTCACCTCTCGTTTCACCACCTCAATCGTTTCACTTTCATTTTCCTTCTTAACCTGACAAATATCAGATCTAATCATCGCCTCACAGGCATCATCAATCGAGACCAGTCTACGAGTCTTTTCGGATAATTTAGCTCCAGCTATGTCGCGGTTGATACAGAGAGTTGGATTAGTTTCAGGTACAATTTTGAGTNCTGATTTCACAAATGTTTCCCAATTAGCCAGGCTAAGCATGTACTTTTTAATTTCAATTTATTAAGTCTGGACAGATAGATGTTCTTCATTAAATCTTTTGGATTTTTTTTCTTTTGTCATATCAAATATTTCGAGCATTCTATAAGTTTCGTTGAATCTGATAATTTTCTATGAGTACATCTTATAGACAATCTTTTGTAATAATGCAATACATTTCATGTTTTCATGTATGCATATATATTAGGACCATCATATTCTAACAATCTTAGCAGCTTTAACAACTGGATTCTCTCTAGCGATCGCTTCTCTACCAGCTGCTTTATAATCGTAACTACACTCATGCCTGTCTGAATACCGATGCTCTGAACACAAAAGCTTGCCACACCGGCACTGGAATCCAGTCAATCCTATCTTTCTCCGACAGCCTGAACATCTATTCACCTCTCGTTTCACCACCTCAATCGTTTCACTTTCATTTTCCTTCTTAACCTGACAAATATCAGATCTAATCATCGCCTCACAGGCATCATCAATCGAGACCAGTCTACGAGTCTTTTCGGATAATTTAGCTCCAGCTATGTCGCGGTTGATACAGAGAGTTGGATTAGTTTCAGGTACAATTTTGAGTTCAGTTTCTTCTTCTCTCTTGTGCTCCATTATTTCACAATCAAAACCACAAATATATACGTGTGTTTGGAAAATGATTTGAGGTGAAATGTGGATGATAATGTGAGATATATGTACAGGGGAATATGTGGATATGATATATATACGAGTTGGGTGGCGCGAATGAATGAATGATTGAATATGCAACTTGATTGGATTCTCCAGGAGAGACGAAAATGTGCTTGGTTTTGGACTCGTTTTTTACTGACGTGGACAATGACGATAACTAGTTCTAGAAACACTTGCATTTAAACTTGAAATATATATAATTTTTTTACCTATAAATTANATATTTAAGGTGATTATAAGTTATGAGTTTTTGATATTTAAGATGATTGAGTTTGAGGCGAGAATACGTGTATTATTTTTATTATTATTTTATTAATAATAATTAATATAATTAATAATTAAAAGATAATAATATATATAATCAAACATTACTAACAATAAAAAATTATATTTATATTTTTATATAATAAACTAAATTAACTTAACTATTAATTAAATAATATTTTAAATTAAATAATTTCATTTCAGATTTAAAAAAAAATATTTGGGAAAATTGGGTTGTAGCGATAGATACATACAATACATATATAAACCGACCTAGGGTTGCTTCTGCATTCCACCTGGTGAGTCCAAACGGAAACGTAACGTCTCCTAATACATTCATCATCACCATCATCCTCTTAATATACAAATATCTAGAAAATCTAATATCAAATTGAATCAGAGCTTAATGGATCAGAGCGATGATTTAACGT
>QRFB01003911.1:0-46696 GCA_008931105.1 Oenanthe javanica | reverse complement strand
GAGCTCCATCTTATTTGGAGAGAGGTAGTAACTACATACTTTACAAGTGTGTGTGTGTGTGTGAGANTATATAAAGCTACGTGTATACAAGTTAGAACAATATCTGGAAGCTTCATAGTGTCGTACTTGTACACAATAAAACATATATCCTCCAGTAGAGCTCCATCTTATTTGGAGAGAGGTAGTAACTACATACTTTACAAGTGTGTGTGTGTGTGTGAGAGAGAGAGAGAGAGAGAGAGAGAGTTGAGAGTTTTAAGACCTAAAAACATACCCCATATATCTACTACGAGACTAAAGTACCAAAGTAGAGAGACTATTAATATCACAGCTATATATAATATACCTGATAAAATAAATAATAATCCTCTAATCCAAGAAATCTTTGGTTAAAGTAAAGAAAGGCTTAGAACAAGGGGATGAATACAAACAAATTGAAAAGCTTAGCACAAACTTGTCTACAATAATTTGAGTATTAAAAATATTTTAAAGGTATCAGAATGAAAAAAGAAAATGGGGCAAATCTGAAGAAAGGGAATGGGCAACTAACGGTGAGTATAAACAAAACCTATAACACATATCAAGAATAAAGAAAGAGAATTGTCTAGCTCTCGTATGAGTAGGTGCTCTAATCAGGACAAGCATACCTTTTCATTTCTAATCAACTGCAGATGTTGAACAAGTGCATGAACTTTCCGCTCATGAGGCTCCATAACAACAGCCCTACGTCTTTCAAATAGTGGCCGCCTTCGACTTGGAATATTCTTCGGCTTAGAGGCAAATGGGAGAGCTGCCTGTAATGACTTGGGGATAACCAACGGGTTGAACTTCCTGACCTTCCTTTCAATTGGCTGTTTTACAATATAAGCATAGGAGTTCACAAGGGACTCAAACATCAAGAAATCAAAATAGTAACTGGCATACAACATTGGTTGCACAAATCAGAAATTACCTTATAAAGTGAGTCTTTGTTGACAGGAACAGGGAGATTTTGATCTCTCCTCAGTTCAGCTACTGTTTTCATTCCTTCCCATGGCTGGTCACGACGTTGCAAAGCTGTTGTCAAAGGATTGTAAAAGCAAGGGACTTCAACTTGAGTCCATGCACGCAAAAAAACAATGTCACTCATCAAAATTTTATCCTCAAAGGTGCACCTAGCAATTCCTTCTTTAGGAATTCCTCCTTTTTTCTTAGATTGGTTACCGATTTCTTCTTTTGCAGCCTGTTTAACATTGATAAATTAATCGAACAAGCCTTGAGGGATATTTGAGAAAAAACAAATTCTTAATGTATCTACAGATTGTTTTTTACCCATATATACCCACTTATTTGCAGTCATACCTTCTTCACTTGTCCACGTATTCCACTAACAGTTCTGATAGCTGCACCTTCAAACCTGGCTATTTCAAGATCTGAAGTGAACATGTCTTTGATGAGAGCGGTTTTCTTAAAGATCTTGCAGGGGTAGCCGACTAGCTTTATCTTCTTAACTATTCGTGCAGCATGATTAGACTCTTTCACTTGTCCAGTTGCAGTGATCCTAAATGACGCCTGAAGAATTTAAAAACTGCTTATGGCCAGGAAATAAAAGCAGAAAGACTGATTTATATATAAAATAGAGCAGGAGGGAGTGCACGGTAACAGTTTTATGCCCAAAACCAACAGCAAAATAATGCAAGGCTTCTACGAGGACTTGGGAGATGAATGGGAAAAAAGGAATATGGGCAAATCTCAAGGTAACTCATAGACTAACATATAGCACTTCTGCGTCGCAATATCGCAACACAATTATACATATTAGCTAGACTCTAATGTTTTAAGGAATACGCAAGTAGATTTGGAATATATAACCCTAAATTTTGCTGCAACTTGGGCAACTATCCATCAGTTTGTCACATAATATACTCTACAAGTAATCACCAAGTGAAATATTTTCTCAAAATTCTAATAAGCAATTCATAAACAATATTCATGATGCTAACAAAAATGAATGTCTCAGCTTGTTTACCATTTTCGAAAGGTAATAAAAAAAAGATGAGAAAAAATGCAAAGGTAGAATAATATGACATTTTTTAAAATGCCTAGTGTACAGAGAGACCGATATAATCCTAAGCGACAGCAATCTACAAATGATCACCAAGGAAAAGTAGTTTAGGAAGAAGTGGACATAGCCAGCAACAGGTCCTGCTGATTTTACTTTAATATAACTTCCAAAAAAGGGTCCTTCCAAACTGTTACGTTCTCACTCATTCTATTTATATACTGAATACGATAATAATTCTGGGGGCTGACCAATCTTGATTGTCATGAATTTTCTAAAATAACTTCATATCTGAGCATGGAAGTTCATGCAGGTTTCCTGCATCTCTGGCTAGTTTGTATTTCAAACTGCCAGTAGTATACATGAGTAATGCTGACAGTACCCTGGCTAATTTGTATCTAGAATTAGCAGTACTACACACGAGTAAAACTGACATTACCAACTGAAGCTCGTGTCCCTATTACCCCTTCTCTAACTCCCCATACTCTTCTCTATTCTCCCCCCCCCCACCTCCACTTTTAAACTTTTCGTTAATTTATCTAGTTTCATTGTTCAGGGTCCTTTTTTTGAACCTATCGAAGTACTAAAATGCATCATCTGAATTAGCAAATGGCAAATTCNCCCCCCCCCCCCCCCACCTCCACTTTTAAACTTTTCGTTAATTTATCTAGTTTCATTGTTCAGGGTCCTTTTTTTGAACCTATCGAAGTACTAAAATGCATCATCTGAATTAGCAAATGGCAAATTCATCGGAACGAGAAAGAAAACATATTAACCTGGCTATTAGCTAAATTCTGAACTGCAACAACCCCCGTCTTTGGTGGTGCAAGAGGGCCCCAAAACATAGCGAGACAGTGCATGTGCTCAGGTGTATACTTAAGCATCCGATGTCGTCCATTTTGGTCTTCAATGGCATATATAGGTGTGGTTTGGTAGCGCCTCCACCCTATTGAAGCAATTATTGGGTCTCTAGTCTTCAGTACTTTTCTATGCCACCTGTGCCGCTTTAAGAGTACCTGGAAAAGTTGAAAATCGATGGAGATATCTTTTATATAAAAAAGGAATGATGCTGAGATACAAAGTTGTTACAACATCCAATAAGTAAAACGCAACTGCTACAACAGAAACTGAACACCGGAATTCTAATTTAAAGCTGAAAAAGATATTAGTTCGAATACTCCACCAAAACAATGGACCGGCTTGACAGAAACTACGCTATACTATTTGCTCTGCCTGGACTGAGCAGGCACTAACCTTCTGTATGTATTAAATGGTGCTGCTGCTTTGTGTTTACTGCTGTTTAGTAGAATGTACTTTTTAGTAAGTGCCTAGATCAGAAGTCCAAGTGATAAAAACTGCCGCTCAAACATCTTCCCTTTTACCCATAACACATTTCATATTTGTTGAAACTTTTAAGTCTAACCCTCTATGAAGGAGCTAGAAGCGACCACACCAGAATTTAAAAGGAACACAAAAACAATTTTAATAATACAGACCTGCATGTATCCAACGCCTTCCTCTCCAAGCCCGATACCTCCAAGAAGAATAGGATGGCATGGATCAAAATATTCAACCATCTCACAAGGAACATCATGAATTTCCAATCTAACATATGTCCCTGTTCTATAACCCTCCATCTCCACAAGAGTTGCCTCATCAATATCATTTAGTTCTGAAATTTTCATTTGTCTGATTAGTTCAGCTTCCTCCTTTGCCTACCGAGACGCAAACAAGATTTAGTAGGAATTATTAAAAGAGTCGTCTAAGAAAGAAGATTAACAAAGTAGAAATGAAACCTTGTCATAGAATCCACCATCTTGGCCTTGATTATTATGATGCTTGGCTTCATTTTTAGTATCATTCTCCTCCTCAGGCGACTCGGACCCATCATATGTATATCCTAGTTAAGGTCCACCAATATGATCTCACATGTTTCTAGTTCCAAAATATATTTGAATGCATGTATAGAAAAACCAAGATATGGAGTACCAGAATCCTAAGAATGGGTGCCACAATAATTTGGCCAGAAACACTAGTCTATCCTATGGAGTAAGGACAAGAATTTAACTGCACATCGCTCATATAAACAAGCCAAGAAAAACTTGGAATAAATTACAGCTCTTATGAGTAACCCAAGTTACTTGATCATAACATTAAGAGCTAGCATCCTAGTGGTCCAAAACAAAGCATCAATGGGAGACAAAAACAAAGGTGATGACAACATGAATCGAAGCCGAGTCTTTATTGCTTCCTCTTTTGGCACTTCGCCTCTCTTTTCATGGAAGACAACATTCGGATGGTCAAATGACAATGTTATCCACACAGGTTGAGATTAAACCATTTGAATTTCTAGAAAAAACTTCCACTGATGTTGGATCACAGTGACAACATTTTTGAAGGGCTTTTCTTCACCACCAGACATCGTGACAAGCAAGATTAATACCATTGTAAAATTAACCACAGTAAATAAACTAATAAAGTTTCAACAAGCTTATGTAAGTCGGGCTTCTTTTAATAATCAAGTTAAATATATTCAACCTCCTTCAAAAACAAGAAAAGGTTAAATCTATTTAACCCCTTCAACTGAAGATAAAAAGTCAATTTCTCTCATTCATATAATTATCACCTTCCTTTGCATACCAATTAAAATGCCCCTTCCTGCTTATAAGCAATCATAAAGGAGATAGAAAGGGGACTATAGCATAAACGACTTCAGAACATAAAAAAAAATATCAAGGAATCAAGCTAAGGATATTGAGAATCAAATTTTGCACGAAGCGCAAGCTTTTTTAGGCGTCGCTGTTCAGCATCATCATCTTCACCATTTACACGACTCTCGTGTTTTTCACCAGTTTCCAGATCTTCAAAATCGCCTATGCCAGCATTTTCATCATCGTCGTCATTGCTATTGGCATCATCAGAGTCTTGACCACCACGACCAGCTTTTGACCAATCTCCAGTGACAAAACGGTCACGGATACTTTCATATTTTTCTTCCTCTATCCAGTTTGTTACATCAACATGGTTTAAAAATTTGGAACAATCATCATTATTTACATTATAGCCGTCAGAATCTTCCATGGCATTCTACAACAAAATCAGAAATTAAGAAGTTAAATGACCTTTAAATCCGTACATTTAATAGGTGAATTTTAATATTAGCATAAGAGAAAAGATTTGCTAGTTCCAACTCAATGAAAATGATAGAATTTCAAAAACACCAAGGTCTATGAGACTAACCTTTTTACCCTCTCCTTTTGGCTTAAAAAATTCGCCTTCATCACTCTCTTCATCCTCACTGCTACCTTGCACGTCATCAGATGAAGTTGACTTCTTTTCAGGCTTTCCGTATATAAGTTGCTTAAGATTTTTATTTTGTCCCAAATGGATCCTCTCTTTCAGAGAATCTTTCCATCTTGAAGCATTTCCCATCTTATCTTCTACATCAATATATAGAATAAAAATTAGAAACGAGCAGACATCTATCAGGAATTCAGGACGATATTGCTTTACAAACATTTTATGTCCAATCAATTTTGAGTGATTGCTACACAGATACAAAATGAAGGTAATAGTTTCATTGTTTTAATCACATTATATTGCAAATTTATCTTAGTTAGCCAGCATGCTAGCCAGACACATTTCCAACATACAAGTAAGAAAAGAGATAATAATGGTCTCGTATATCATTTTACTGCAGACAGTATGATTATGTTGACTCCAAGGTTATACCATCATCTGTGAGATTCTTTTCATCTTCCTCTGTCAGGGAGGATACTTTACCGTCCATATCCATATCTTCATCCTCGTCTTCAACAGATTCATCAGAATCCTGAGAACAAAACAAAAATATGAGAACAAATACTCAAGATATGTAAAACAATGAATAAAGTCCGCACATAAGTTTATCTTGTAGAAGACTTGTAAGTTTGGTATGGATATGCATTGCACTAATTTTAAACATAACCCTAGAAAAAACAAGACAGCATTAGTAAACCCTATGCTTTCATCCCCTATCACATATTGTTACTTTGGTGCATTCCTGTTTGCGGTCTGATCAATGAGGAACATATTAATCAGCCAATCAAATACATCATTAAAATAAATCATGCATAAGCCATCAAAATAAGTAACCTATCAACGTCCACTAAATTGGATCAGCTTTTTAACCATAGATGAGTTTATCTTCTGACAGAAGATTTGATTTATAGAGGAAACATGCTCCATATGTGTATGCAAGTACATTATGCAATTTTGGAAAATAGCAAATGTAGTTAAGCCTATAATTTCATACACTCGCTGTCTTGCATGCATATCACTTTTATGGTTCCTTCAGAGTTTTCGCTGCTTGCTAACATGTAGATTGTAGATCACTTCATAAAATGCATATTTGACACGGATAATTCATATTACCCTCATAACATGCACACGGGTCAGCATTTAAAAGTATTTGAAATATAATATCTCGCAAAATGACTGTAGAGACTTACTCGTTGCATACCACAAGAATCAAAAAATTTCGCTCCAAATTTCCCTTCATAACATTATAATTTATTGAAGTCATTCTTTCCCATAAGCCTAACAACGACATTCAAGCCATCGACATGGTCTCACAAAGCAAGTTTCTCCTTCATAATTTTTTAGCCTTTCCTCACATTTTACTCAGATTGAGTTACCTTTCTGCGATGGCCTTAACAGACTACCTAAACAACTCCCATATTGTTGAATGTTGAGGTATACAACGCACCACACCAAGGGTAATACGGGTAACTTAAAATTAATTCTGATAGAGGAAAGGATGAAGTGGGAGTAGGTGATAGAATTAGTTAGAAAGATAATTATGCCAAGTATAAAGAATAAATAGGAAAGAAATCTAATAAGAGAGTTGCAGGTTAATTATGGATGTAGTTCAGAATAGAATAAATAGGGAAATAATGTACGGAGATGAGGCATGAAAGAATTATGATATCAGCTGTATTAGAAGTGATCTATTAGTAACAAGTGCGGGTGGGTAGTACGGTGATACAGAGATTCGACAAAAATGATAACATGAGGATACGAGTGCAAGGGAATACAGCTTATATAAAAATAATATAAATATATATTTTATGTTATGGATGATAAAAAGAATTTACAAAACTAAAAACTCTATGAAAATTAAATCAAATGCAAAACTTAATAATCTGAAACACGAGGAGTTAACTTAAAATTTTCATATTTGCAAAAGTGAATAAACATTAATACTTTCTGTGGAAGTTGATACTTAACGCTAATTTCTAGTACAAATGTACAATATGTGAAATGAAAGTTTAAAATTGGGATTGGAAGTCGATTCGAGTGTCTGAGTATCCAACATGGGGATATGTGGGGTACTCTAAGTATCCCTGCTTCCTAATCCAATCCACTGGAATGCTTAGAAAGTTCTTGTAAATCAATTCAATACATCTCTCTTCTCTTCTTAATACTTCATTCAACGAGTCCATTGCAAAAATTGTATCATATTTTTATTGCATGCAATTATTAAACATTTCCTGTGACATGAAACTAGCAAATACATATTCCTCAAGCTTTTACTTCCTAACTGATCTTTAAGGCAAGCTTAGTACTTCCCTCCCATCATACTTGAAAATCTAATGCATTAAAAAATATATAACAAAAAGAACTCTTGCACATATTTTGGGATGATAGTGTGTGATCATCTCATATAACCTTTTCCATAATTCCATATATATCCTTTTTTTATAAAATTGTCTCTTCCTTCTGGAAAAAACTCAGGAGCACACTAAAGATACCCGTTTCAATTTTTTATCATTTCTCTTCTTTCATCTTTTCTCTTCTATTCTCCTCTCTCGTTAAAAACTCGGGAGCACAGCCTTAATTACTAATATTTTCCCTTTTCTTCTAAAGTTGATCTACAATCACGTTTTGTTTTCTCATATTCTATCATTGATTACAGGGTAAGACCAAACATTTGATTAGGAACCAAAGCAATATAAGTGAGTTACAGTAGTAATGCCAGCATGTAGCAAGAACCTCAAAATAAATAACTTGGAAGAAAGAATGTCATCATAAATTTTCTAAAAGGATACATTACCTCAGAATCGCCAAGATCCAATTTATTTCCAAACACAGCCTTTCTCCTCATTCTTCCGTTACGGAATTCGACATGCTCACTTACTTTATTTTCCGAAAGAGAATCCTCTATTGCATTAATATTTTCTTCATCAGATCCACTATCTACAGTTTCTAGTGTAGAATCCTTTTGAAAGGTTCCTGAATCTGAATATTTCAAGCATTTCGCGTTGTCATCCTCATCATCCCCTGACTCGTCAGTTTCAGATTCTTCTCCAGACTGATATTGGTGCACAACTGCTAGATTGTCAATATGGTCAACTGTTTCTTGGTTATAATTTGTGCTTGGCTCTTCCGGTACACTACTACTGGGTTTCTTGCTGAAAAGAGTGATGAAGCTTTTCTCCAATTTTTCATCAATTGAATATTTTGTTTTTTGTAATGATTCCACCAATTTCTCACCTATATCTCGCTCTTTTTCTGAAATACAAAGGAAAAACTATTAACATAGAGGGAGGAGCTAGAAGCATCTTACTACTTTATATTCAGAAGTTAACACGTTAAAATTGGTGTGGAATAAAAATTATGTATGTTGCATGTCATTTTCAATCACTACACCTAAGCACAATGCAAAGAGAAATGTTAGAAAGATAAATAAAATAATGATGAATCAAACAACTTCATCAGCAGAAGAAAATATTCTCAGGATCATAAAAACAAACCTTTTCCTGCCACTCCACTGCTTTCACCATCCACTTTGGAGAACTGAACGAAATGATCATTGATGTTTATGTATACCGCGTCCTTATCATAGAGAAGATCTCCTAATCCAGACATAGGTGCATAGAATAGCTTTTCCTTGTCACGCAAACCCTTCTTCTTTGCAGCTGATGGTAAGGGGCAAGGATCAGCTAAGCTAGTAATACCAGCTACACTGAAATCACCCACTCCAGCAATATGTACCTTATTAAAGAAACAACAATCGAGTTGAAAAATAAAGCTTATCCCAGAAAGAGAGAACTAATGAGTACATGCACCAACTCTGGCACATAGAAACTTATGTGACCTGTGTACAATTTCCGGAAAGCAATAACTTCCAACTACTCAACACTTAACCATAGAATTCTCTAGTAAATTTCAGCTGTAATTATAAAGTGTCACATCCATCAGTAACCCAGGTTTATCAATTAGGGACTCCAAAATCCTATACCTCAGGCGCCCAAAAAGGGCCATCTACTAAAATATTTTGTCAAGTCAACAGGTTTGTTAGGGAGAAAGATAAAAGATTGCTCGGAAAGGAAGATGCACAAACCTTAGTTTCTTTTTTCAAATTACAGCCACGCAAGTAACCATACAAAGTTACATTTCTGTCGCACTTGTTATTTATCTCCAACTTTTCTGGAGGTGTGACATCTTCAAATCGATCTACCAAAACATAGGGATGATCCTTACGCCACGACAATGGATGGAACTTCATAACAGAAATGAATCTTGCAAGATTATGTACTTCTCGTTTTGGATACCTGCTCATGGTGACAAATGCAGAAAAGTTTTCAAGGATGGTCCAAATTTTAACACACCACAACAGTATGTATAATATTACTTTAGAAAACAAATGTTTGTGTATGCGCGAATAGACATCTCGACACTTACTTCCCGTGAATTAGACCAGATAGATAGAATAGCTTAGCTCCATCGTATATCTCAGTCCAGAAACGATGCTTGAGTCTCTGTTTGGTCTTTCTGAGTTTCTTTACATCTTTAAACTTATCAAGGTGTGTAAGAACACCCATAACTTTAGGAAATCCATGATTTTGCATAATATTAAGAAACTCAAAGGTTTCCTGCAGAAAAATTTAAATACATCATCCAAACAATTAAACAAGACTGCAAACTTCATCTTCTTTGATTATTAATTATTTGGTGGCACTTATGTTTGTTGTGAAGGAAAAAACGGGACATGCACATGGTAAATTAACAAAGAGGAAAATAAAAAAGGAACGGAATAAATACAGGGAAGTATGAGAAGCAGACATAATATCACAGGACAAATAGCTAAAAAAAACAAAAGCAGACTAATTTTCAGCAATAACAAAAAACTAGATACATATCTATTCTAATTTATTTTTCAATAGAAAAAGCTTAGAAGTTAGAAGAATATCAGAATGTACGCAAGTGGAGTTGTATGGCAATCGGAAACTAAAGTTTAATTAGAACAAAGTGATAGCGACAAGCTACCCTTACAATTCACAACATGCATAAATCTAGATTATGTAGGCAGAATATGATCATAGCTACAATACCAATATTGTGAACATTTTTATTCCAACTAACCAAATTCTTATTGAGCATATAGTACACATGCATACCAGACCTGACATACCTTTCTACCATATACAGAATGAGTGCCTCTATAAACTAAATCTTATTGATATATATATATATATATATATATATATATGTGACTCACCATTTCAAAGCCATAACTTCCGTCAATTAGAAGCAATGCTAAATCAGCAAACTTAGCAGCATCAATCATTCCATTGATGTCATTTGGACATTCAACAAACTGCACCCGGCGTTGCTTACCTAAAATCACATTCACCAACCATGTTTAATTAAGGTAAGAACAACCACTTTCCAAAACCAAAACCATTAGAGGCTGTTTACTTCACTAGTTTTCTAGAAAAATTTCCAAGAAGATTGAAAAAACAGAAAACATGTTTAAATTCAATATTTTTCAAAAAGAAAACTGAAAAACTGGAAAACAAGGTTTTCTAAATTATAATTGCATTTTACAAAACTCTGGAAAACATCATTTCAGTGTTTTCCAAATTTAGAAAAATGAAAAACACGGTAAACTCAATTGGTAGACGCACCTTCTATCCTTAACAGCTGCATTAGTTTATATTATTTTATATACTAACCTCTTCGATGTCAATAAGATATATTAACCTGCTTTTTGTTGTCACAATTTTAATGAACAATAATATATATTTATATATGATAAAGAAAATCAACTAGCAATAATTTTAATTACAAAATACTAATATTGCTGCCTATGTTTACCTAAATGGACATATTAAAAAATTGGACATTTATGTTATCATTTAAACATGATAAATTTGTATTATTTTAAAAAATATCTATAAGTTTAAGTTAAAATAAAAAATTCATAAATTAATATTATATATATTATACTAATCAAAAAATTAAGAAAACAAATTAGTACTTAAGTTCATGAATTTAAGAAACAAAAAATTAGTTTGATAATAATATGCTGTTTGGAACATGTTTTCTGAATTTTTAATAGTTTTCTAAGAAATAGAAAAGTTAGAAAATTTCAGAAAAATTAAAAACAGAAAACTGGAAAGTATTTCTTGAAGTAAACAGGCCCTTAGAAGTTCACTAGAAACAAAGATTACACAAGGAGGGATGATTAACTCAACCTGTCACAATCGTAATGGGACCTCGAACTTCCGGCAAGTTATGCTTAGTATAATGCTTAACCAGCGATTTAATAACCAACGACTTCCCTACCTAGCAAACAAAACGAAAAATAAAAGTCGAAAACTAATTACTTCAAAGAAGCAGTAGTAATGTAGTAAGATAATAATGCATTATTCTACACAATACACGTACTTGGGGAGGGCCTTGAACAACGACAACAAACNCTTGGGGAGGGCCTTGAACAACAACAACAAACGGAGGTTCCTCGCCAATATTACGATTAACAGTAGGAAGATGAAGCCTACGTTGCTCTTTCTCAGTAGCACGAGATTGTAATCTTTTCGCTTTAACAGTCGAGGTAAACGCAAATGCCTAATAACAAAATTAACAACAATCCTCGTCTTAATTACTTTAAAATTACACAAACTAATTACATATCACAACACACCATAACAAATTGAAATGCACATATATAACAAACTAATTACATATATAAATGAGAGAGTTGAGATAAGAATAGGACCTTAGGGTTATGAGTTTTATCGTTAGGGACATTGGCGCTCTTGTTCTTGTTTTTGTTCTTCTTAGCAGAGGGACCTGATTGACGAGTCCTGTGAGACTTTTGTGATGGATTGAATATACCTCCGTCTATCGCCATACCTTGTATGTAATGTATCTATGTGTGTGTATAGGAGGAGGACAAGAGGTTGATGGCGGCGATTTGTTTGCAAAATTATACTCTAGTATTGGGCTATGTTTCGGGTTGGTTGGGTCGATTTTAAAGCTTAAGCCCGTTGGTTTGGATTGGGCTTGTCTTGTTTTTGCATTAAACTTTGGATTTGGATAGATGAGTTTATCATAATAGGCCCGTTTCTAGTTTCTACATTCTATCATTCTCTACGTAATTTTTTTTATATAAATTCTATTCAAACGGTTCTCGTTTATTTGTTTTAAAATATTTAATGGTTATAATATAATTTAATATATCGGATTACTAATCAACCAATCAAATTTTTTATTTTTGTTTCATTAGTATAGATAGATATTAAAATTTAATATTTACAATATTAACTAATATTGAGAATGAGGGTAATTTTGATGATAGTAACATGTATTTAGATCCACAGTTTCATGTTAACATATTGTTCTATAAATATAAATATTCATTAATTAAAAAACCTTTTATCGAAGAATGTTATCTATTATCAATTGGTAATTAGGATAGGTACTTGTATTTTTAATAAATATTATGAACCATTATTCATTAAAGTACGATCAATTAATAGATTATCTAAAAATAGTCGATGGATAAATTATGATTCAATTGATAAATTATTATGTGAAGTCTAGGATATTAAAAATGTAAATAATTGAAGATATAAATTCTCACGGAAGGATAAATGGATGAATATCAAGAATTGACCAATAAAGAATAATGAACTGTGGATAGTGAAGGCATGCAAAGCTATCAATCAGTCGAAGCAAAGTATAACAGATAAGTTTAACAGTTAATTGTAAAAAAATGTGTCGGAACAAAACTCTTGAAGACAGAAACATACAGCACCGTTCTAGATATTTGAAAAGTTAAAGTAATTTAAAAAATTTTGATATAGAGAAAAAATGGGCATATAATCAAGTTACTATATTTAGGTATTCTTAGAATTATAAAATTAACGGTTGTATATTAAATATAATTTTTTTAATAGATTAATATAAAAACCTCTGATAAATGACCACTTAATTTATATCACTAGGTAATCTCTTTATTTCAAAATGATGATTTTATTTTGATTTTTATTAATTGAATTTTAATTAAAAAATGTAAAATTTATATAATTAAAAAATGTAAAAGTTATATTATTAAAAAAATAAATTTAATCTACTTTATAATATATCTTTTAATTTTTAAAATTACAGAAAATAAATTTTATTTTTAATAAAAATTGATCAATTTAGTCATTTAAAAATTAAATAAATTTGTTATTATGAAATGAGTGAATATCAATTATCATAAATTAATTAAAGGTCCCCGACCCTTATAAAAGTAATTTTAATAAATGCTGCTGTACGGCAAATACAAACTCTTCAAGTCCGGCGTGACGATAATCAATTTTTCATCTTTCGAATACCCTTTATCTGTCGTGTAAATTTTTGTGTATAATCAACGGTAATTAAATGAATAAAAGCTAGGAATATAATAATAAAAAATGGAATAATACTCTTCTAATTTAATTTGAACTCTATAAACATCTCCAAGACTCCATCCAACTGAAGTTGCATCACCTCTCTATTTATGCTCCCCTAGCTCTTCTCCCTTATCCCGTAGCTTCTTCGTAACAAACTAACAATACATCGAAACCGAAGACAATATATAAGTTTACTCTCTCTCCCTCCCTCTCTCTCTCTCTCTTTCTCTCTCAGTTCATACAGCCAAGAACTTTTATCAAGTCATGCAATAACAATAGTTGAAGCTGCCAGCATGATCTAATTAACTTTGAGTTTTCGAACCAAGGAAATATTGGATCATGTGGTTGCTTCACCTGTTGTTTGTCGCATGAAAAACCCTAATATTTAAGCAGCGTATTATATTCAGCGGCGGATGTAGTATTTTCTTAGTCATCAAGGTCAATTATACTCCATACGTTCTACAGTTTTTTTTTCCTTCTATTTAATTTCTCCTAATTGATGTGTGTTTATTATAATAATTAATAGCTTGAAAATACTATAATTTTTATTTTTACTGTTGTATTTTCGTCAAGTATTGACAGTGCTATTATTATCTCAAAGTTGTGACTTGACCAATGGTGGGAACTCGTGTTTGATAACAGAAGTACGTCTGCAGTTCTATTTGGAGTACCAATATTTTTGCACTGATTAAGATAGAATTTTTTTATTAATTATTTAATTATATAAATATATAGAGAGAAATAAATAAAAGTACCAAAATTTACATTGATTTCTACGGACTACTCTAAGACACTAAACAAATATTGTGCAAGCCGCACAATATCAAATTCACAAATAAATTAAATTAAAAATGGATAGACTTATAGGCTATTTCTTTTTCCAAATAAATAAACATACAATGATCGAGCCCGCAAGGTGGTAGTTGTTGAAACAAGTGGCAAAGCCATATCACCTCTAGCCTCTATGAAGCCTCGTCCGGAGCTTATATAAAAATCCATCTAGTTTATTTAATAAATAAATAACTTATAAATTAAAATTATGTGGTTTTAACTTATAAATTACTTCTAGGGAATAAACAGAACATTGTGAGATGTGAACAGTGAGTGGCATGTGAGGCTACGTAACCCTTCAAACTGATTGTCAAATTTTAGAGTTTTCGGCTAGCATAGCCAGGGCCACCAACAACCTACAAGTATTATCGATATTACATCAGATACATAACATTTACATTTGTTCCAAGACCAGCTTTCTCATTGAACTTGAGTACTTGGTACCTTGATCTCAACTCGGTCACCAAGAACCGAACAAACGATGTCAATCGATATAAATTTTGATTCTTCAAAGTCTGGACTCTGGAGGACGTTTGGTGTCACTCTCAAAATCTCTTATATCATGAAATATGTAAATGAAAATTACTAAAGGGTGAGATTCTAGGACTCTTAAATTTCCTTTTTAGGAATGGCCGATGTGGATTGTGTTGGATCGTAATTAAAAACTACACACAACAATGGGGCAGTTATATAAATTATTAAACAAGAACAGGCAGATTAAACCAATTAACAAAACAAGCACGAAGGTAAAAACAAGATATATGAATTAGTAACTGTAAGGATAAAAGAAAAGTTAGAATACTTAGCTCTAACAGAATCTTTTAGCATACATTGATAGAACAAATTAACTGCTGAGTCGTCAAGCCTTGCTGGAAGTCTTGACTGTTCTTGAAGAGATTATTGCCCCACTACGCTGTGTTGGGTTGCAGCAATATCACTTCCAGGATAAAACAGCACAGAGCACTTCGTCCACAGATACGTAGTACTCAACAGCGACCTGCACCTCAGTTCGCCCAGAAACCCTATGCACAGACTGTATGAATATATTTGTAGGTAATACAGAGTATAACAGCTGCTAGGGTTTTCTCAGATTTGTGTGTTTCGACNGCCCAGGTCGCCTCGCGTACGCGAGACGCCGAGACATTCGCCCAAATCGCCCGTCGACCCGACCCGACCCGAGGCGAGGCGTGGCGTGGCGAGGCGGCGGCGGCGCGCGTGTGTGTGCGCGAGGGCACACTTTTACACCATGCACACTACATGCCTTAGTAGTTGACACTACCCTTGCACATATATGCATATAAAGCACCCACACCCATATTACATATTCAATGTGGTACAAACACATTTAACCCGTTTTAAACTAGCAACTTCTACTCAATTTATCTATGGATTACACTAAGAAAATGTCTTAAATCCAAACATGAAAGTTTAAGTCCTCATCTCAAGGAATAACTTCCAATCATTAGTTTCTGGAAATTACATCAAGAACATATATAAAATATATCTCAAATTTTCCATTTTCTAACAGATTGAGGTTGGCATTTACAATAACGTTCTTGTCTTTGGTAGCTCTTGGGGCTGCACAAGTTAGGTTCCACATTTTTTCTCTAAAGCAACCAACTACAACTTTTTCTATCAAATTTTTTCAAAAATATTTTTTTTATATTATATATCAATACATGTATAAATCAAAAATATTATTAAATAAATATTTTTTACAACACTTTTTTTTAATAACATTTGTTATCATGGTATAATAATTTTAAATTTACAACTTCTAACGGGTGTTTAAAATGTGTGAAGAGATGTTGTCAGTTTTTAATACTCTTTGAATTATAAAGATTTTAAAAATACTCTTTAATATAAATAAATATAAATTTTTGTATTAGAAATATATATAATAATTATATTTATTATATCTTATCAAATTAATGGGGGATTATTTAAACAGTTTATGTGATATACTAACTATTAAAATTAAAAATAATCAAATATTTGAAAAAAAATAAAAAATTATTACTTACATAGTTATATTAAATTTGAATTTAACACGAGTAGAGACTAGAGAACTCGGTTGCCGTTGCTCTTAAATCATGCATATATCTACCCATCTATTTCTACAAATATCACTATGGATACGACACTATGGGGGTGTTTGTATTCCTTTAAATTTCTTAAATAAATATTTATGTTTTAATAAAATAGGTAAATGTGTAATTATTTTTATAAATAAGTACTTATATTTATAAAATAAATTAAGAAATTTTTTATATAATTATTTATCACTAAAATATATATAAATATATACTTTTATTATAAAAATAAGTAATTATTTTAAAAAATAAACCAAAACCCTATATATATGTTCATCAAGGCTAAGGAACTCATATGATCATATCTTATCTTTTTAGCCCCATTTAATAGTACTGTTATTAACAATAATTGTTTACTAAAAAATTGATAAAAATGTATTTGGTAAAATTTAAAAACAGTTCTTTTCAAAAAAATGTTTTTGATCTAAAAATTATTTTTACAGAAAACAGTTCCTGTTTATAGAAAAAAATTATTTTTCAATTTTTGTGTGAAGTAATAACAGTTTCACTGTCAAACCAAAAAGATTATATTTTTTATATTATATCTAAAAATATATTATATCTAAATTAAAATATATAACAAATATTTATCTAATTTTTCTTATGACCCTGACAACATTATTTCCAATTTTTTTGTAACACAATGATTTTCACCTTCGGGCCTTAGTCAATCAACCCCACTAAACATCCCCTTTCCTATTCGATTCTCGTTCTTTCTAAAATTTATTAAAATAAATATTACTTACTAACTTATAAAAGGAAAAAAAAGCTGCTAAACATCTAATGTATATACATTACCTCGACAACCGTTTACTATTTTATATTCACATGTCATTTGTTACACGCATTTCGCTTTGAATATGTATTGTTAAAATAAATATTTTACAACTTTTTTCCTTAATAAATAAATTAATTAATTAATTTTTTATTTAAAACATATATTATAACAATAATAATAATATGGAATAAACATAAGGAGTGTTTTTGGAATAAATTATAAACCCCCAAGTCACTAAGACTCCGTTTGAGAGTGCTGTTAAAAAATGCTGTCAGGAAAATCAGATGATTGTTTGGTAATTTTTTTGATTTATGCATATTTTGAGATATAATATATAAAAATAATGTTTTTGGAAAAGTTTGATGATAAAACTGATAGCTACTTCATACAAAAGTTGAAAGCGTCTTTTTCCAAAAATATGTGAGACATGTTTTTGCTAATGGCAGCTTTTAGACTAAAAGCGTTTTTCCACGTAGCAGTTTTTATAATTTATCAAACACCTTTTTCAGAAAAAACGGTTGTAACTGTCTCCAACAATAATGACAAACGGGGCCTAAAACTCACATTTTTTATAATAGTTTTATTAAATATACTAAAAGATTCTTGGAATTTGCTCTAAATTTTGTATAAAACAAGATTTATAACATCTCTCTAAACAAAAGGGAAAAAACTTATTCTTAAAAGTAGAAACTGAGATTAAAATCATAATTTCAAATTATAGTATATCATTTTAATGAAACATTAAATTGGTAAAATTCTCCAATGGCTTTTTTGAAAACATGAATTTCATGTGAAATTCTGAATTTAATCAAATAATATGTTTAAGTAATCATAAAAAATTAAATTTAGATTTCATTTAAATTTGAAAGCATTCAATTATTAGTATAAATCTAAAAATTTAAAATGATAACTCAAATTCTATCATTTAAAATCCATCATTTTTCTCAAACACAATATAATGTTGATTTTCACAATCTACCTAGCCACCTAACTAAACATACACTCAGCGACCTCCATGCTTTTATACATGTAACTTATGGGCCAGCATCAGAACTTTGTTTGCTGAATGATTACTGAAACTCCGTAGTATTTTAAATCTTTTCTTAGAATATACTAAAATCTGTTCATCTAGCAGTATCTTCTTTGCTACCTGTTGTCTCCTTTTAGTTTTTAATCAAAGTTTATCTTATAATCTACCCATCAGTCAGGAGAAAACCTGTCGTGTTGGCCATAATATGAGCCAAGTGTATATAATCTACAATAGCTATCATTCAACATATATTAAAAACAACATTACATCTACCACTCCTGCTATTGCTTATAACCTGTCATCTAAAATTGTAAAACTATCACAAGGTACATGCAAGCAGATACATTGACAAATGATCCTGATTATATGACGAGAGCTGTTCCACTGCTGCTCGACGTCAAAAGTACTAACAATAAAACATTACTCTTTTCACATTCTCCTTGAGGGCCGGCAGTGGACGCACTCCTGACTCTCCGATGCCTCGTGTATTCTTAGTACCTTGACCAACACCATATCCATTCTCCTGCAGTTCTGGTTCCAGATAGAATCTGGCTCGAAATGCAGCTAGATGTGCATAATATGCAGGAGGAACTGCACAACATAATCAATATAATGCCAAATTTTAGTGAGCAATGTCCGCATTGCTACTACTGAAAATATGTTATAATAATTCCTGGATGTAACTTAGGACCAGTAACAGGGGATCGGAAGTTGAGTTTTTTCACATGTCACAACTTTGATCAACTTGGCAATTGCCATATATAAGATTAAAAGAAAATATAGTCTGATAATTTCTATTTCTATGCATGCACGAGGTTGGTGATGCGTGATAATTGTCATATGTAATTTCTATGAAAATATAAGATTAAAAGACAAGTATATAATATTTCTATCTGATATCGCTTGACGTATATAAAGAATTAGGACAATTCAGACACGGGATTTAGGATTAATGCAATTTTCATGATTGATTTAGTGTTCCAATTGGAGAATCTATGCTTGTTGGCTTTTGGTTCATACAAAGATGGATCTCCGTGCAAAGATGGATCTCCGTGCAAAGGAGGAGGGTGATGTGGGTGTCCATGTTGACTTGCGCAATCCACTAGGACATTCAAAATAAAGGAAAGGCAGCTTACCAACAGACACAGACCGTGTGCACCTTGCATATGTGTAGCAAAGGTTGTTTGTCAACGACTGAATTCCATCTGCTGTAAAATTGTTTTCATCCCAAAGAACATGGTAATGTGCTGGCCGACTTGTACCCTGTCATTAAAATAAAAAAAATGTAGATAGCAAGTATAAGAATGTTGGTCTTTTTGCAACTTAAACAGAGCTCAAGTGGTGCACAATGAAAAATCACTTTTAATTACAGCACAGATAGGAGACCTTCAGAAATAAGGAATCTAAAATAAACTTCACGGGATTCCAATTAGTAAATAGTAACTAAGACCTTTCAATAATGATTTAAAAGGGGATTGCATAAATGGCTGAATAGGTTATATAATATGTGATCATCACTTTCACAATCCACTGAAAATTTTATTACGCAAAATATGAGATAATATTGTCTCTCAAAAGAAAAACTCGTTTAATTTGACAAGATAGCATGTGTATACAGTTGCGAACCCAGAAAACAGCATCGTTGACTTCATATCTAGTTACAGTTCTGATATAGAATTTGGACTTCCACCTGAATACCAGCATGGCTGCAGAGATAAAAATCAAATTCTGTTGGATGGCAGATCTTCGTATCAACTATGGTTCCTGAGAATAAAATTAATTGCATCAAATAAGTACTGATCAAATGAGCTGCAAATTAGGGACAAACACTTGCATGTATAAACAGAAGAGCTGATTTTGACATGAAGAACAGTATACTACCTGGCAAAACGTTTCCACTTTTGTCAGTGCTACTTCGGTCCCTGTGGTTGTTTGCGAATAACCTAGTGTGATGTCGTTTTTGTACCACAATGAAAGTCACTGGAGGTTGGTAATTGGGTTCTAAAGAAGCGCAGGCCTACAAACAATCTATCAAATTAGTGCTCAATTCCTGACAATCTTTCTAAGTTAGATGCTGCTGAAAGGTAAATTGAATAAAACAACATTTAATCACAAACCTTCCGTATGGCATCCAATTCATAAAGCAGGACTTGATAAAATTGGCCTTCACTCACACCATCCCTGCAAGAGTGTACCATTAAAACTGATTTCTCAATTACCGGCTTAACAACAGCAAATTCACATATCTTGCAACTGAAATAGCTGCAATGGTTAATGCACAAGTGCACAACTACATATCTAGTTTGCAGGATCATGCTGATCTGATAAGGGAAATGGAACACAAATTTCTGTAGCCATATTAGGAAAGTTGAACAGAGCACAGTCGAACATATAAGGATTCATGTTATCTTTTACTAGTAATTATAATAGTAGTTTTGGGGGCTTTTGAAAATGTTAATCTTTTACAACATGGAATTATTTTCCAAAATTATTGACAATAATGATTTAAAATTTCAGATCACTGCACTTACTCCAACAAGCAAAGCTACAGAAGGAAATATTGGCTGTTCTATCAACAATGAAGGTTGACGAGTAACAGATATGAGGAAACACAAGTAGAAACTGGCATGTAGTACTACTTTTAGCTGTCCTTTGACATTATAAAGGAAACACAAGTATATGGCATGAATCTACGAGTAAAAGAAACATTATAAAGGACAGGTAAATTTACCTGTAAAATATAATGCGTAATGGTTTCTGACCAGTTGCCTTCCTGAAGGAAACCAAAAGTTCCCTGTATACAAAGCAAGGAGATGATAGAACTATTATTCATATATACAAGCCACCAATTCCAAACTCAAAAGTACAAGGTAAATTGGAATACAAACACAAATAAATGCAAAGTTTGTCTACTAGAAGAAACATATTAACGTACCGGATCATGCCACCACTAACTGTACCCCGTACAGGATCTTGCCATGTTTTGTATAAGTCCTGTATAAGCTCTTGTCTATGAGCTTGAGCACAAACTAGACCTGCATATTTTGTTACTTCAGGCCAATCCTGGGAAGCTACTACCTGCAGAGGAAACAAAATATCAGCACAATAGTTAATGGCCCTTGCAATTGTGATGTATAAAAAAGTATGGTTCTCGTAATTACAGCAGCTATAGAGGGACTCGAATCTTCCCCATTCTCTGGATGGGTCACATCTGCTCCAAATATAATTGTTGGTATGTCACTAACTAGCGGTATTCTGCAGCTAATAGCATCTAAAAGAACGGTATTTCTACCACCCATCTGCACCCAAAAAAAAAGTTCTGAACACCTGTTAAACTGTAGCACTAAATTCAGATGCATCAGAAAGTGTTGATACACATGGTTAGTTTTTTTTCCAACAAAACATGCTTCGTGAATTTGTGATATATAAGGTTGTGGTCACAAGGGATCCGAGACTATACCTACAAGATCAAACACATTACCTTAACATTAATCTTCAGTGACACATTTGCCAAATACTGCTTGCTTATCTTAAAGACATGCTTTGTCAGACAGCATTGAGAAATCAAACCAAGATCAGTTTCACATATTCGTTTCAAATCTCCTAAATCAGATCAAAAGAAAATAAAATGTAAGTTCAACAGTAAACCACCACAACATATAAACAAAGCATTTCAATTCATAAACATACCATACAATGACCCATTGTTGTCCGGCAGAAGGACTAACAGAAGCTCTAATTCCTTCCCCTTCAATTTGTTTGTACAAGCATGGTAAACATGCTTCAAAGCTTTCTCTACATCATCAGGCCAGGCTGTATAGATTGGCATTACAGGTTCAGGGATGAATTCCTGCAAGAGATATGCATGAATAAGCCCCCAACTACTTTAGCAAACTTCAAAAAAATGTCACCAATAGAGAAGTACATCACTAGATTTATTAGATATGCTAACAAGCATAAATACAGTAACCTACCATTCCAGATACTTGACACATGCGAGCCAGTTCGCTACAGAATCCATGAGCAACATTTTCTTGCACACTTCGTGAGAAGTTAATGCATGCCCATCGACTAACAGTCATACCATTGATCATTTTCTGCAATACATGCAATGACCAAAAATGAGCTGAAAACTTTAAATATGCACAACGTAAAATCGGCATATCGTTCATATAACCTACCAGCCACTGACAACATACCAATCAAGTAAATTATTGTTATGTTTGTTACAAACATTGACAGCTAAAGGCTGATAAATGCACATTGCCGTTGCTTCATGAAAAGTAGCATGTAGATGTAATTCTAAACCCCTGACTTATAGGGAGTATGACAAATTCAACTAGTTTACATACTGATGTAACTACCCATATCCTATTATAAAGATAAATTACCTTGTTCATCATATTCCACTGACCAACTTGTGGCAAACAATCCTTCTCCTTGCCATTTTCATGATATTTTAGCTGAAGATAGAATACAATCAGGGAATGGAAAATGGAGAACATTTGTAAAGATACATGCATAATAGTGGAGGAAGTTCATTACCCATGGAGCAGGTAGAACTCGAGCCTCAACAGAAGCAAGCTTTTCACTAATTCTCATGCCAAATTCCTTTGCGTACGGATCTTCATCATAAGCATTGTGCTGAACTGTCTGAAATTGGAGAGTAATACCAGCTCAATCAACTTCTACTTTTTTGCAACAACACGAGCACAAGGGAATAGAATTGTCCAATGGTAGTCTCCAACAATAGAAAAATGAGATTTCATATCATTCTAGATGTTACATTCATAGTTGATGCATGTATAAATATATGTACATCGATGAATCATGCAAGATAAAAAGAATGAAGGGGAACTATGAAAAGTAATAGCGATAAAGGAAGAGAATACAAGGAGACTGACGTGACACCGACTAAAGGACCATTTCCTCTATAAAGATAACATTACAATACCTGCAAAATGTCATTCTCTCGATCTCTTGGTCTCTGGCATGTCACTTTCAGAAGAGCAGTAATTTGCTTCTCATTCAACCTTTTTGTGTATCTTTGACCCTCCACTATCTTGCAAGCCTGAGGGCTCATTGCGTAAGAAAGCATAAAGAATTATAACATGGATAATGCAACTTAATTTGTGGGTAGGAAATTGAAAAGTTTCGTCATACAACTAAGCCCACCTCCAGTGGCAAATAATTTGCTTTTATCTGGTTTCCGACTTGAAGACAGGGAAGATGAGTATGCTGAATCGTAAAGCCGTAAATCTCTTGAAAGTATTCAACAACTGATTTCATGTTAGAATTGTCATCAACAGGAAACCTGCAGACATATTACAATGTTTATACAAAAACGGCACAGATATGAGGAAATAATTGAAGTCAAGGACTAGGAAAGAAACTTAGGGTTAACCCAAGGCCCCAAGTATAACAGGAAGGTGAAGAGGATCTACGCTTAATGAACAATGGAACTCATCAATGTAGTCATTTCCATTCATTCCCGATGTTTATAGGTACATCAAACTAAAGTGCAATATGTTAAACAATGTGGAGATTATGTGAAATAAATCTTACACTAGTTCTCTAGTGGGTTGAGATGTTATTCCTGAAACCCGATACTTTCTTCGTATATGGCCCCTATGTGTTACTTCAACTTTCAAGCCTCTCAGGGCCTTTTTTATCTGGAAAATAATGTAAACAATATGAGTAATGAAAATTTAGATCTAGTTGAAAACTTGACATCATCAAAACATATAGAAATATACCTTCACACGATCAGAATCAGACAATGTTTTTGTTCGCACATCTTTGCCAAGAAGCTGTGCTACGAATTCTATCACGGGGAGAGCCTCAATAAAAGCAGCTGATGCCATATCTAATAAATTTAGTAAAACAAATGACTGAGTAGTTTGTGGCAGATGATAAGATTATATGAAACATGAGTGTTACACTTTTTGACTTCATATTACCAATATTTAAGGACAGCCCCATTTGGGTAGGCCTTATACTTTGATAAAATCCACACCATGACTCTAAGCCCTCGCCAAGACGTTGTGGTTTCCTTATGTTAGGAGAAAAGAAAGATCTTCCCACAGGGCAATACCTTATATAGTTGCAATGTTAGGACAAATGAAAATAGTAGCTTTGACATATATTATCAATTTCCAAAAAGTAGGGTCAAGTTCCAACCTTTTATTTGATAGTTCTCTTAATACAATGTCAAGTATCTGAAGAGCTTCCTGCGGAGCATCAGCATGCTTGCCAGCCAAAAATTGGCCCAGATGATGCAAATTCGCCCTTGTAACAAATTTAATCACCACTTTGTATTCCCGCACCCTTCTGCAAGTAATATAGGGAATATGGGCTGTATTAATTTAGACCAAAGGAAAACAAAGATGATCATAATCATGATAATTACATGATGAATATTTGTTTTCCTGAATATCAGCATATGCATTCCTTTAGTCTGTTTATTTCATATTTATGTGGGTTTTTACCATGCCACGTACTTCATCCCTATCCGGCTTTCAGAGATCTTTATTTTTGTTCTTATTATGTCGTTATCCGGCCACAAAGTTATGACGTTTGCAACGAGTCAAGACGCAGTCTTTCCTGGTAATTTATCCCTATCTGGCTATGGCCCCTGAGATTTGTAGAACTTTAGGCCCGTAATTTATAATGTCAGTCGCACAAGGCAAAGTTATGACGTTTACAATGAGCAAAACACATTATTTTACAAATAACCTTACACCCTCCAAACTATCAATAAGAAGAATAAATTTACACCTAAGACACGGTCAGAATACATGAGAAAATATGTCTCAGTAATGTGCATGCTTTCAAATTATCTTCGCTTAAAGATTTTATTTATTCATTTTTGGTAAGCAGTATTTATGTATAGATTACATCAGGCAACAAACTAGAACTTTAAGGCACGAACAAGCCAATTTAGCAGATACAACATGCACAATATATATAAATATATGGCATGTAAAATTTGCAAGAAATAAAATATAAAATACGTTAAAGAAAAACACAGAGCGATCCGTACTTGGGACCATTTACTCCGTCATCTTCATCCGTAAGTTTAATGTTGAACTCCTTCCATGCAAATGGAAGCTCACCAGCAGTGTACAGACTCTTTCTGCCATCATAAGCAGGTAACCTCATCCCCAAATCAGTTTCTTTATACAATTTCACGAGTTCTGCCATTATAGCTCTGTTCATATTCCTTGATGACACCTCAGGAGTAATAGTAACCTGCAATATTTTGGACAATAAGGTAAATAAGTCACAGACTGGGGACACAGCAAAAAGAACAATAGTAATGACTATAATTAAATCTCCATTAATGATTTCAGAGGAAAGGTCAAAGAAAAAACAGAAGGCCGTTAATTTTGATTTGTAATATTCACAGCACTATTAAGAAGAAATGTCAGTTTAAGGGCCCCAATTTTTTTGAAAAAAGGGCATAATTTTTTTTCTTTAGAGAGTACTTATTACTTAACAAATAAGATCAATAGTTTATAATCACAAACATGAATATATCTTACATCATAGTGATTCAAGTCCTTCTCTGGTAACTCTGCAAAGAAATGGTTTGCCTTGACAACACATTTTGTCCCAAGTTGTCCATACCCAGGTCTTTGAGCAAAACTCAAAGACTTGCTTGAAGAAGGAAAATTCCCCCCTACTTCACACAATGTGCCTCCATTACTACTATGTACTTCAACAGCTGCGCCAGACCGAGCTGTAACCTGAGCCACCGGAGCATACTCTGCTGTGCAAGGCCGCGTGCTTGGTCGCATAAAGGTGTCACCTTGATCTGATTTCCGGCCACCGCTTCCTCTTCTCCTTCCTCTACTTTTCGTAGGGGTTGAAGATTGATTATGGGGTTTTGCATTCTGGTTTTCTTGCCCAGGTGGGCCTTCGCCATTTTGAGCAGTTTTAAGTTGCTTGTGAACTTGATTCACTGAGTTGTTCAAGTGGGGCTTGATCACTAAGTGCTGCTCTGACCCGTCTTTAAGCTGCCTAATAGGCATGATTCTGGATGATGATAATAATATATTTCCTAACCACTAAAAGAAACAAGTAATACAAACCAATGTAAAGCAAAGATCCTTCCCAGATTCAGCATTCAAAATCTTGAACTTTCTTGTATTTGCTCATTACACTCAACCAATTTATGGCTGTTCAGTACATAAATTCCTGAAATAGATCAGAATTTATGTCAGCACCACTAACCAAAACCAATGACAGTAGGATAAAAATAACACATATAGAAAATTTGATGATTCCATAGAAATATTTACACACAAGGTGATATATAACATATATTATTATCAAAATTTAAAACACTTCCATTAATATTTCTTATTTTTCTTGAAAGGCACAAATCTCAGTCCAAATAAAACAAGCAGAATGTAAAAACAGTTATTTTCCCATTATTTATTATATTTCAAAATTTAGAAGAAGAATAAAGAATAGAACTTTATAATCTTAGGACAAGAAAAAACATAGTTACATACAGAAAAATATGAGGTACTGATAGAGGATAAACATGTATGTAAAGACAAACTAGTCATTAACCCCCAAAACCCCTTCTATTCTTCTGTATACGCATGCAAGTGCTTTTGGTTATCACGTGTAAATGCCTTACGAAGGTCCTTACTGGATTGTGTAACTCAACTACCACGCCTAGTAGATAACGACAATTCTCTTCTGTATAAGCAGAAGTGTATAAGCAGTAAGTTGGGTAGTGTCGATCCAAGTACTACATCGAGTCAATAAGAGATAATTATCTTGTATGTAAATAACTAGTTAACTCCATTAATATCATTAATACGAGGCTTTTTGGATGTGCTCAAAGTCAAATCCGTACGGACTTGATCAAAAATGGATAATATCATGTTATTGTTGTGAAGTTAAGACTTGCTTACGGCCTTATAAGTTATATCAGAGCTAAAAGTTTGAAGATGGATTTTGGGAGTTTGGAAGTTATGAGCTGCAGACAATATCATATTATTATATAATTAAGGCTTGTTTGCGACCCAACAATCATCTTTCTATTTATTTTGCATTTTCTTTTTAGTAATGAATATGGGTATTTTGCATTTCCTTTTTAGTAATGAATATGATTGTGGCCTCGTGGAGTTGTGGGGAGTTCGGATATATTCTGTCGGATCCTGACATGTTTGATTTTTTTTATTAATTTGACTAAACTTTAATCGAAGATTATAGATTATTATTTTATAATTATTGAAAATTAAAATTTTTTTTAAAGTATATTAAATATATTTTTTAATGATTTTTTTTAATTTTTATAATTATAGAATATATGTAAATTTTGATTAAAACATAATTAAATTGACATCAAAAAATCAAACAAGATGCTTGAATTGGATTGAGGAGGAAGTACATGCAACTCAAGTTCGACAACAGTGAAGTGCAGGGCCGCTCACAAACGGCTCGATTTTCGGCCTAAAATAATTTAGCTTGTATTCAATTTGGTTTGTAATGAGATAAAGGTGTATATAATTTTTAAATTCAATTTATAAATATGGAAAATTTATATACAACATAAGGTTTAAATATAATTTAAAACATGTATTATTATTAAAAATATACAATTAAAACCCCTGTTAGGGATTGTGGTGTTAACATTGTAATCAACTACAATTAGAAATTAACTAATTAAATGTATTGTCTATGTATATTGACAATATGTTTAATTGTCACTTATAACAGTATGTATAAAAGCCAAGTAGGTGACAGTAAGTCTCAATAGTTACTGTCTTGTAAAAATGTAATAAATGATTTATGAAGTACAAGTTCACAAAGTGTTCATGCACAGCATGGATCAAGTTATTGACAATAACATTCTGCAACTGAAACCTACGACATCATATTCAAGTGATAGCACATTTGGAACAAACGACAACAATTATTCCTTTGACAGTAAATTTGGCGGAGATTGAAGATTCAAAGATAGCAAGTATTACCGACATCAATTATTTCTTTGATAGTAAACTTGGCGGAGAATGAAGATTCGAAGACAACAAGTTTCACGGACATCAACTTTAGCGGGGATAGTTGACAAAACATTGGCGGGGGTAGTTGATAGCAACATGAGCGGGGATAGTTGATAGTAGGTTTGGAAGACAACATGTTTTAGAAGACTATCAAGTTTGACAGTAAAGTATGCGGAATTAAAGATATTATCACCAAAGAGAAGCTAAAGGTTGACAGTAACCTTTTAGTGAAGCTGACAGTCTGTTTCAAGTAGCAGACTAGGTAGTGAAAATTCAAGGATTGATTTTGACAATACTATCTAGTCTGTTAAACTTACTACTGCAACTTAGGAGAAGACAAACAAAAAGATAAATCATGCTCAAGGAGTCAAGTATGTTACTATATCTCATAACAACTTTATCTATAAATGGAATAAAGACAAATTAGAATAGAAAAAGTGAAGTTTCTATTTCAAGTTTTGTTTTAGGAACAAGGAAAAGTACACTTGTAAGTGAGTTATTTGTTTAAGTATAAATACACATATCTCATAAAAACTTTCTAAACAACAACTGGGTTTAACTTTTCTCAAGCATAGAAACACTACTAAACACTTTGTTATTGTATCTATCGAAGCTGGAAGCATTTTCTAGTTAGTTGTAGCAAACAAAAATTAATAAAACTAATTTTTGAAGTTAAACACCTTCTTCATTTGCTTATTTACTATTGTTTACATTTCATACTTGATATTATTATTTCTTGTTTGTCGTTAGCAAAATAAGTGATAAACTATTAAGTTGCATTCAACCCCCTTCTGCAACACTCATACTGTATAACAACCCTTTTTAATATATTTAGTAAATTTAACTTTACGTTTTAACTATTTACAACTAAAACTTTTTTTTAAAACATTTAGTAAATTTAACATCATATTTTTAATTATATACAATTTAAACCTCCTTTTAAACATTTACTAAATTAAACCTTAATTTTTTAGTTTTTAAATAAAACAAATCTTACCCAAATCTAGCCCAATTTCTGGTAATTATAAAATGGTATTTTTGGAAATAAATTAAATTAGGTGATGAACATCCAATAATATATTGAACGGGAAGTGTGATGTAAGGAGGAAATAATATAAACACATATTAAAATTTTATTGTACACGTATAATATTATATATATATAGATAGATAGATAGATAGATAGATAGATAGATAGATAGATACATATTAATATAGAATAAAACATCTAAATATCTATTTTATAAGAAAAAATCATAATAATTGCATATATCTGTTATGATTAGATAATATCTATACAAAAAAAAATTGACAATAGTACATTTGACCAATATATCCCTTAACTATAACTTATCTCATCTGTCCCGTATGTGTTTGTTTATTTATTCCCGTAAGGTTTATTTTATTCTAAAATTAAAATTTAAGGTTAAATTTACTAAATGTTTTAAAAAAGAGTCTTAATTGTAAATAATTAAAAACATAGGATTAAATTTACTAATTATTTTAAAAAAAGTTTCAATTATATATAGTTAAAAACGTAAGGTTAAATTTACTAAATATATTAAATGAGGGTTTTAATTATATATTCTTGAAAATGAAGGTTTTAAATTATATTTAAGCCATAATATAATTCAATTTCAACGTTCAAAATAAGTAGATTATAATTTTCGTAAATAAGTTCGGGGATGAACATATTTTATAAACACATAAATATTTATGATAAAAATTGTGTATATATTTAATTACGAATTAATTATTACTTTTTTTAACTTGTTTATTATTTGTTTTTGTTAAATTTAGATATTTTTTATTAATATTAATTGAATCGTAATATATGTTATATTTTAACTTGAGAAAAAATACCATATTTTATAAATTTTATATGAGGATAAGTTTGTAAATTAATATGTTTATGAACATAAATATTGGTGAGTGATATTCATAGTTGTCCGTGAGTAGTAGTTCATTAGATTAGATATGTTTGTGAGTTGTTCATCAACATGTGTTCGTGAGTTGTAGCTAGTCAAATTCATACAAAATATTTTGTTTGATAAAAATTAAATTCAAATTCAAATTAAACTTTAAGTTTACATTATTGAACTGCACACGGGTCTCAGTCTCTCAGATTCATTCAATTATATACTTGCGCATATACACATTTACCTGGTACACACAATTACAGCACATTTTTTGTGGTACAATACGATTAGTACTATATATTAGCATTATACTAGTAAAATTTCTTGCTCTCTCTAATTATTGATGATAGGTGGTGATGAAACGTTGAATTGGAAAGTTGAAACTCGAAGACGAAGGTACATCGGGGACTACGAAGACATGAAATAAGTAAGGAAATATAAAAAAGACTTCGACTCATTATAAATCGGAAATTTATTCGTGATGTAAGCTTACATCATTATCAATTTCGACCCTGCTTGTCAAGTGATTACCACTACTCGATATGATGAGGGTCGTACCTCGTACAGTCGTACGATTATTAATCATGTTTAACACAGTGCTCCGATTTTACACCTTACTCAAATTTTACACTTTACTACCGAGTTTTAGAAAAGAAGAAAAATAAGTGAAAGTTATGTAAAGTAGTTATACTTTCACTCCTATTTGTAGTCCCTATTTTTTAATAAATAAGTGAAAATGAATGTAAATTAGACAGGTTTTCATTTCAAAATTTTTATTCTAAAACTGGGATGAAAATATTTTACTCTTTCTTTACTTGTTTTCCTCAGTTTTTAAAACTCGGGAGCAATGTGTTAAAACGGAAGAAAATCAAGTGAAAGATATGTAAAGTAGTTTCACTTTTACTTCTATTTATATTCCCGGGTTTTTAATAAGGAAGTAATCAAGTGAAAATGAATGTAAATTAGACATACTTTCACTCCAAAACTTTAATCTCAGAATTGGGATGAAAGTACATTACTTCTTTTTTTAACTGTTTTCCTCCTCGATTTTTAAAACTTAGGAGTAAGGTGTAAGCCAAACAGGAGTATGTTGTTTTTTACCATTTTCTATTTTCATTGATAATTTGCTGTGATAGAATATATTTCAATTTTAAAATTTAATTCACCGGTTTTATTTTATTTATTCTTTTTACAAGATTCGGGAGGTTGAAAATTGGAGAATTGTTATTATAAATTAAGGTTCTGCATTTTGTTTACATGCAATTTAGCAAAAATAAAAATAAATGCTCATTGATTTTTAATGTGTTTCTGGTTCGTAAATACTCCCTCTGGTCTTTTTTATAAGGCACTGCATGCAATTTTAAGTCTTAATAAAATGAGTTCTACTTAATATTTTTTAATTATTATTTTTTTAAATAAAAGTATTTTTAAAACTCTTTTATTCAAAAAAGGAATTATAAAAAAATAATATGTATAACTCTTTTTATTTAGATCTTGAGTTGTGTGTAGTGCCCTGTAGAAAGGACAACAAGGAGTATGTGAAAGCTTCTTTGAGGTTGTCCTATTAAAAGAAGTGTTGTAAATGTAAATTAAATAATTATTTGATAATATTTTAGTTTGTACATTTTTTAAATATAATAATATTTTTTTGGAGGTTTGATAGTTAAATATATATTTATTTTCCATAAAAGCTCATTTTTTTTAATGTATAATAACCTGCTTTCTCTAAAATAATTTTTAAATAATTTTTTTTATTTAAAAATTTTACTAAACAATTTTTATTAATTTCACAACAAAAAATTGTTATTACTATTATTGTTTATAACAGTATTATCAAACGAAGCTTATAAAGTATATTATAAGTGACATAACAATTTTTTTCTAAAATTCATATTGTTCAACCGGGCCGGTCCTAGAGATTTAGATGTCTTAGATGAATGTTTGAAATGCTTCCCTTTTTCTTTAAGGTTCTAAAGAAGAAAATTTTGAAACAAATATATAATACTTATATATAAGATTTTTGGTGGCCCTATCGTGATGGTTCCCTATGTAGTCGCCCTTACCCAAGCGTCGACCCTGTGTTCAACTAAAAACATATACTCCCTCCGTCCCGGCCAAATGTTTACATTTGGTCCGGGCACGGAGACCAAGGATAGTGGGTGTAATAGTGATTTTATTGTTAAAATAAATGAAGTAGTGGGTGTAATAGTGTAAAGTGTTGAAAAAGTGGAGTGAAGTAGTGGATGTAATAATATATTTATTGTTAAAAGTTACTATTTTTAGTAATGTAAAGAATTGGATGGGACGTCCCAAAAAGGAAAGTGTAAAGAATTGGTTGGGACGGAGGGAGTATATATTATGATGCAGAAGGGAAGCATGAGAAAAATAAATGTTAATCCTTAAAAAATTAAAAGGCTCTTACACAAGAATTCTTTAAACACCTTAAATCCATAAGGAAGAATTTTTGAATACATAAGAAAAGAAGAGATAACTCTCTAGAATTTTAATTCAATCGATAATAATCATTTTATAATCCAATACAATGTTTAGAGATAATATATATTATCCCTATATATGAAAATATAAATAAATAAGCCCAATATAATTTTGGACATTTCTCACCTACCTTCTAGATATAATATAATATAATTTAAACTTTTCTTTTCTAAATATTAAATGCTAAAAATGACTCAAAATACGGGTTTCTTGTTTCCTGTCCTACGTCATATTAAGTTTACACAAATTTCTTGTATGACTAAATATATTTTATACATAATAAACACTAATGTTTTTTTGTAAAAATCACACACTACTTAAATATTAATCTGTATTTACACAAGGTTGTCCAATGTGAAAAATAAGCTTCTCCTCTTAAATGCGTGTTACAAAGGTGCACTCCAATGGAAGGCCACATGCAAAAATTTAGTTGATAAAATTTACGACACGTTACAATCGTCTGGTACTAAAATCTGAAAATAGATAAACAATAACATGACCCATACCTCCTTAACAATGGTCCCCGTTATATTTTAGCATAACAGTGGTTAATAATGCAGATTGTGTAGTCTTTCATGAAAGTATTTGCATTTTTTTCTGAAAAGTAAAATTCGAGGATATTTCTTGTTGATTCAAAAAATTTAATATTCACATCATAACCTTTTACTATTTACTAAAGTTGTCATTACTAAATTGAAGACACGAATGTCAAACTTCTCGTAATATCGTTAACATCTCATAAATAAACCGAATCATTGCCTGCCCTCTTCCCCTTGGTGTGCGATGGCTAAAGGAGATGGGTGGATGGTGACTTGGGGAATCGGGTCACTTGGGGTCAGGGAATACTATCCCCAGACCCAATTCCTGAATCCAAATTTTTTATTATCGAATCCGTCTCGATCTCCGAATGAGGATTGTTTTGCTTTCCGATCCATGTACCGTACGGGGAATGAGAATCCCGGGGGAATTGGAGAATTTTTTTAAAAAAGATATAAAATAAATTTTTAAAACAAATATTAACATGGTAACTTGTAATATTTTATATGCATTTTTTTAATTTAATACTATATTTTAATCCTAAATTCAAATTAACATTTATTTACAATATATATAAAAAAGATTAAAATTATATTATATTATAGTATGAAAATTTTAAAATAATAATATGGAATTTAAAATTTAAATATATATATATATATTATATTATTAATAATTTATTTGATACATATAAATATATATTAAATTTATTAAATATTGAAAATGGGGATCGGGACAGGGAGACTTAATCCCCGACCCCATCCCCATCCTCATCCCGATCCCCGAAATTTTTATAAATTTTTCCTCATTCCATGCCCCGAATTCAAAATATTCTCCAATTCCTTGATCCAAACGGGACCGGACGGGTTGAATGTGCTACCCATAGATGGAGTACAGGGGATGGGTTTGTTTTGTTTTGGTGTAACGATAATAGTATGACTCCACGAGGAATAGGGAACAAACAATATATTAAGGATCATGGAGGACTAAGGTATATGGGTTAATTTTGTCTGTATTTTACTTTGAATTTGGAAGGAAAAAAATGTTTTTCTCAATTCCTAGAAGAATAAACACAATACAACGAAAGAGAGGAATAAACATATGTTGTAGAATATTATGGTTGAAGCTAGTAGAGATAAATTTTACATATTTTAACAAGAGGCAGCATTGCGAGTGAGACTTCATTTCACGTTACAATTACTAACATCCCTGTTTCGGTGTTTCCTATGTTGCGTCTCACTATGAAATCAGTGCTTGTGGTTGGCCCCACACACATATCCTCCACTACTAGTGGTTGCTAGGAGGTTTTGACTTCTTCCAACATTATAAATGCACTTCAATAAATTTTTGTATTAAAATAAAAGAAAAATACTTATATCTATATCGTAAAAATCGATTAATTCAGCTACATATTTAGATAAATATTCGAAAATTGGAAATTATTTAAATTAGATTTAGTAGAATACTTTAATGTTGAAATATGAGTGCCCAAAAATTTAAATAAGTAATAAAATATTTAATTGAATGCTCAAATAGTCTACATAACCGAATACAATCTATTTATAATTTTTATAACCTTGATTTTAGCTATTAAATAAATAATATCAAAAAAGAAGAAAAAGAGTTGCATGTACAGCACACAATGTTCTACATGCCTGAGACAACTCCTACCACACCCAATCCGTTAGATAAATCTGACGCGGCAATTTTTTTTTTTGACTAATTTGTCTTATAGTCTTACAAATGAATATCTGTTCTAAAAAAAATTTCGGAGTGAGTCAGGTTCGCACCCAGAATCTAGATGACAGAGGATAAGTCCTCAACCACTTGGGCTATCCAAAAGAATAGAAGCTGTTTTTTAACTCAAACACAAGTAATCTGTTAAGTATAATTATACAGACCTGTTTCCTCATAATCTATATTTGCTAGTGAATTTTCCTTATCTAAAATCTCCCACATGTACTCTGCCGAATCTTGAGAGATATTATCAAATTTCATCACTTTCTTCTTTTAATTCAACGAAATTAAAACCAAAGTATGTATGGAAAATATTTTATATTTTGTTTTTGTTTAAATTATTAACAATTAATGAAAAAGATGTTATTTTATAATCATTATTATTGTAGTTATTTTATAATCTGGTTCGACTTATTTAATTATTTTATAATTGAATTTTAAAAAATATTATATATTATATTTTGCTTTTATTTAAATTATTAACAATTAACAAAAAGATGCTATTTTTATTCATGTAAAATGAGAAATACAAAACAAAAAACAACAACAATAATACAATTTTATTACATGTTACCGTCATAACTTTGTCAAAGATGCTCGATAAGATAATTTTATAATTAGATATGAGTTTGCTTATCTCGAATTGGTCGATGTATCTGAATAAATCCCTTGATGTCCCTTGTACAACTTGTATTCATTGAAATTGTTGGTGTACTGAAATCTATGTCATTGATGACCTTATTTTATATTGTGATTGATGACACAATGATTTAGTGTATATCCACCGTGATGTAAAACTGAACTTTCATTTTGAAGTTGGTGATATTGTTGAACAACAGTAGTGATTGTTAACATTTTCTCTTGTCCTTCTTCTTCCGCCTTCATCATTTCATGCATCAATCGAAGAATATTTGACATGAGGATTTGTAAGAATTATAATATTAGAATGAATATTATCTTTAAAATTTTATAATTTATAACACACATATATAGGATATGAAAATATAACTGTTAAAATAGAGTCGTTGGAAATATAGTTGTTAAAAAAGAGCCGTTGTAAATATAACTGTTGAAAAATAGTCGTTAAAAATATATCTGTTGAAAATATAATGGTTGAAATATGAATAAAAATAATAAAACATTAATTTTAAATTATAACTAACCATTACAGAGAATACCATTGGAACAAAATTATCCATGTTGTCTCTAAGTTTATGTAGTTAAATTATGAATTTGAATTTAATGAAATTTGAATTTAAATATAATTATTTTTAATTTATAAATATAATTATTGTTAAACTTTATCATATATTTTTCAACCTTTGAATATTATATATAAATTACATTCGATCTGAAGTCTGAAATTTTTTAATATTAAAATCTGAATTTGAATTTATTTTTATTTTCCCCTTAAAATGTTTAAATTTAAATTTCAATAAAACTCAATCAAAATAAATCAATTGTTATCTCCGCTATCGTGTTAGCTATCATAACAGTCGCATACTCCGTCATAGAAGCATATGTCCACCATTAATGACCTCTTGTAAAGATTTTGTTGTTTTATAAACATTATATTGAGAAAATTGCAGGGAGGGTAGCCAAGATAAATGAGGGTAGCCAAGATAAATGTTTTGAGTGATTCGGGAACCATAACAAAAAATCTGCTAAACGGGGGTTCTGGAAACATATTTTGTATACATTGTGGGGTATTCCGTCCATATTGCCGTTACTTCCGTTATCCCGTGGGGGTATTTTTGACCAAAAAAAACAAATTACATATTGAGTATTCTGGCTACGGAATTCTTTAATGGAGGTCTCCAAGCAGCTGCCACGACTTCCAGACAAATTTGGAGGACTCCCAGTGGTATATTCGTCCCATGACATGACTATACCTATAGCATGAAGGATAAATCACACTATTTTCTTCATTGTAGAGACTGATTTGGCGGTGTTTGCCAGAATTAAACATATCACCCCGGCATCCACTAGAGTGGGANAGCTTGATCGATTGCAGTCCAGCATCAATTATATATGTTCTCAGCAGTTTGCATGTAGTATACATAAACAGATGCAGAAAAACTTTAAACATATTACAACAAGGATTAGATTTTCCAAGCTTGATACTGAATTGACCTATGTCTCTTGAATCTCCGAAGATCAAGTAGATACAGAAGATTTCTATTGACAAGTCACCCCCTACTTGTTAAATTACAGACGATAGTTTCCCATTATGCATCATTTTTCTAAATATACATAGTAAAGAAGAAGGAACAAAGCTGCCTGCTCTAACTTTCCCATGACACAGAAATTAAATGAATGACCCCAGCTAAAGAGTAGCAACAACTACCAGATCACTCCTTGAATTTCAGCACCAGAATCAGCATAGCGTGTCTACCTTTATGTGAAGCCCCAGGGAACAATGAACTTCCAAGTAGTTTTATTGTTCCAATTTACAGCTGACCAGATGATCCTCATTCACGTTGCATATAGTACAATATTTTAGAAGCTTCGAGTTTCGCTTAAAGGGTCATAATCGAAAGCTTCACCAGCCTTAACAAAACGTCCCTTCACACGCTTTCTTACGTCTGCTCTTGCCTTGTGAGTTGCATATCTTACTCTCTTCTCAAACCTATAGTATGCCATTAAATTTAAACAATGGTTAGATGGTAAAAGAAAGACAAAACACAATTAACTAAAGATGAAACTGGCTAGGAAAAGCAAGTTAATAATATATGGATATAGTTCAGCATTGTGGATATAGTTACAATGCAAGACTGGAAATGAAAAATCAAAGATAGGATACAAGCAATCAAATCTTGAACATCAGTGCACTTACATAGCATGTTCTCACAGACAATTAAACAAACACTTAGAATTCATTAAACACATACACTTAGAACACCAAAACAAGTTAGTACATTGTCAAATCCTATCCAATAACATCAACACAACAACCAAACAAAGAACTAAACTTATAATCTTCCACTTCCTATCCTAGAAACCTCCTTCCAGCGTTAGCATCTGTCCATGCGGTTCGTTCTACAACCATTTTACCACAACTACAAAATGAAGCCATTGAAAATGTGAAGAAATGGTCGGGGAGATCAAGTAACGGAGAAGCAATGTGAAGAAATGAAAATGTGAAAGTGTTATAACATACAAAGAAGATGACCGTTGCTTACTTGTGGAATGTCCAATTTACCCTTCAAAATTTAAATTTTTTGACGGTTTTTGTAACGGAACCTGACGGAATCCCCAAATTGAGTAAAAACATTTATCCTGGATCCCACTTTAGCCGGTTTTTTGTTCTCGTCCCCGAAACGCTCAAACCATTTATTATAAGTCTACAAAAGACGAAGCACTCACATTATATTACATTCTAATTAACTCTCCACTTTTCAGTTTGTAGGTTAAATATACTGACACCTATAGCTTTGTTGAGATTTAATTAAGTTGAAAATTTATCTAAAAGCTGCCCACTTTCAAAAGCCAATAATGTGTTGGCATACTTAAAGTCTAACACAACATTAAAGTGCACCTAGAGAACGTTTTAGTGGTACTAGTACCATTTTGCAGCTGATGAGCTTAACGTTTTAAAGAGGATTATTAATAAACCAATTAATGTAGAGTAAAAGAGAAACGGTGAAAACTGAAAAGTGTACACATTTATTCATTTCAAGTAGCACAGCTTTATTACATTGTTATATCAACCAGAATAAAGAAAACTGTAACTTGATGAATCCCCTCAAACGAAGAAAAACCAACCAAATGAAAAGAGACTACACAGGTTAGTAATGCCACAATTTTGACTGTCTTTTAAAAAGAGTGAATAGTTTATCCATTGTGGTTCTTAATGGCAAGCTGACAGTATGTGGTGTATGGAAACTGTATATATATTATGAGTAATGTCATTGTCTCCGAAAATTGTTTCAATTTTTTTAGGGCGCATTTGTACGCACGGGGTCTCATATTATTATTAAGAAAATTACCAATTACACACGCAAATACTCGGTGTTTGAGACAATTTTTGAGATACCTAACATTTTTCATATATTATTGTTGTGGGAGGCTGAATAGGATGTTAACCTAAACATCATTTTTAGATAAATTTTATAAGGAAATTATTCCTTGACAAACGAATGTTTTTAATTATTTATTTGATATACTTTTTTGTTGATAAAAGAAAATTTTAAAAGTATTACAAGAAATGTGGATAAATGAAGTAACTCTCTATATTCACAAGTAATTTCAATATTAAACTTGTTGTACATGATTTTCGGCGGAGGAAGTAGGCGCGCCTCGATTCGTGCGAAAGAGGGCGCGCACTCATTTAGGTCGAGTTTGGAGGAGCTCTTCACGGTCATCGGTCTTATTATGTTAATATCTTTGTCATTTATACATGTCAATGCTAATTGAAGGTCATAGCTCCATATTCCTCGGGTTGCACTCGTAGGGGAGTTATGGTATGCTGCCAACCTTATATTGGAAGATCTTTTCCTTTACTCAGGCGGGTTGCCCTCGTCTGGGAGTTTAGGACGTGACCTATATTTACGGTGGATTATCCAAGGAAATAGCTGTACTGGACCGGCTAGAGCCCATGATTTTTGGGTCAATATCGGATCCATGAAGTTCTTGGGCTTTATACTGGGTTTTGAACTATCCAAACAAATCTGAATGTAGAGTCCTCTTCTAGGAAGGTTCATTTTTCCAGTTACCTAATTAACTTCAAATTAGGGTTCTGTTCTCCTAACGGATCTCTGCTTTGCCAAGAACTACTTGGACTTGATCCTCTATTTTACTTACAAATAGAGGTACATAGACACATTGTTGGGGGTTAGAATTATTAGAGCTCACAGCTAACAGAGAACAAAAAGCTCTAGTTATTCTAAAACTTAGCAATTTCATCCCCCGATCTCATATAAACCACCACAATCCGGTGATATTCAGCGTGTCAGATCTTTTCTAGCAAAGAACCTCAATCTTTATTGATTATCAAATTTATCCATCAACAAATTGACGCTAGGAGGGGCCCTCGTCATCTAAGGAAAAAAGATGTCACAACCACAAGATCAGCAGATGAACGGCAGGAAGGAGGAAGATGTACGGTCACTTGGCCAGGGTCGTGGTCAGAACAATCAGAACTACCATGATCATGAGGAGTATGTTCCTGAGCATGTAACCATTCCTTCCGATGTTGGTCGGATCATTGAGGGACCTCCCCCCATTATGATGACTAACTCAGAGATGATGTAGCAGTTGTTTTTAATTGGGGACACGGTCAGGAGCCTCCATGAGAACTTCAATGGATTTAATGAAAGTCTGTGCACTCTTGAACGTCGCCCTGGGAAGGAGACAATGATAGAAAGAGGGAGGCATACCCTCGATGGAGAAGGAAGAAGGCTGGAAAATGCTCGTGATAGTAAGTTCCATGGACTCACCCCAGAAGCTTAGAATTTGGGAGCAGTGCTACCAATCAGAACCATCAGGAGAATACTAAGAGGAAAATGATTCTTGCAAGAGAAGCTTAATGTCCTCCACACCCACATCGCTCAGGCCGCACTTCTGAAAGGAGGCATAATACCCAGGTAATCCCTGAACGGAATAGAGTTTATGTTCGTGATAGGACTAATAGATTAATTTTGCAAGAAGAGGCAAGAGACCAAACTCGCAGAAGAGAGGAAAGAGCAAGATAAAGGCCTATCATCAACCCCATACCCCTAAGATCAATTCACTTGGATGAAGGTTTCCCACGGAATATTGATCCACGTACTCGTGAGGCTCTTTCAAACCAGCTTCGAATGAGAGATGATAACTTTGTGAATCATAGGCTTTTTCCTCACTGGAGGAGCCACAACGTCGAACCTATCATCACCTCTGTCTACTCTGAGAGCTCATCTGAAGGAAGTCGTCACACCCCTCGAAGGCAGAACGGTCAGAATAATCAAGGTCTTCAAAGCACCCAGAATCCTCCTCCTCCTCCAAAAACTCAGCAGGCGCACCCCAACCTACTCACACTACTCAGGGTATGGCTCAGCCTCAAATTAATCAAAACGCACCTCCACCCCCCGACTGTTCCATGCGCACCCCAGCCTCTTTTTGTCGTCCTAGGCACACATCAGCCCTCTGTCATCAATCAAGTCACATCAGCTTCTTACTCGGGTAATAATAATCAGGTCGTGCCCCACCTCAGGGCGCGCCCTCAGTCAATGCCTCCCAGGTTAGTCCTTTATCTCAACTTTCAGAAATGCAAAATATTCCAGATATGGGTAACATAAATATCGATGAATTGAAGAAGCTTCTCACCCTCCTTGATGGAGGAAGGTCCACAAATCTGGTACAAGCCCCTTATTCATTCTCTTAAGCGGTAAGGGAAGCTCCGCTTCCACAGGGTTATCGAAGCATTACTGATCTCCGCTATCATGAGAACTCCGACCCAATTGAATATTTGGGAAAGTTCAATACTGACATGGATGTCTATCAGGTGCCTAACATGGCTAGGTGTAGGCTTTTGGCTACTACACTGAGGGATATCGCTCAAGTATGGTTTCAAAAGTTGGGAGTAGGAATGGTCACGTCATGGGATCAAATACAACTCCTCTTCTTGACACAATCCAAGCTGCGGTAAAATATGTTCCTCCAATCACGACTCTGATAAATGTCAAATAGAGGGACAATGAATTCCTCCAAGCATACTTTAAAAGATTCAACTCTGAATCTACAAGGATTAGAGGAGCAACAGATGATACCTTGAAGAGTTTTCTCATTACTGGTTTGAAGGTTGGGATAGATTTTTGGAAGTATTTATAGGGGAAGGAACCATCAACTCTAGCCTCCCTCTATGCTGAGGTAGAGCCCTTTAAAAGAATCGAGCAGTCCTTGGAAGACAATACTCAATCAGGTTCAAAGTCTAAATCCAAGAAGAGTGATAGAACTCCACCATCTGACTATAGAAGGAAGCCTAGAAGCCCGAATAGGGTAAATATGACACACAATAAAAATAACTAGAGCCATCCACCTTCATACGAGAGTAGAAGATATGGGTATACTCATCTAGTTACCGGAGTAGAACATATCTATGAAGTCAACAAAAATAAGGGTTTCTTTATGAGGCATTTTCCCTCATCAGCTTGGCAGAGTAAAGATCAGAAGAAATATTGTGAGTATCATGAATCTACAGGGCATGACACTCACGAATGTCGACAATTGAAAGATGAAGTTGAAACGTTAATAAAGGAAAGGCACCTTACTGAATGGGTGAAGAAGTATAGAGTTGATCATTCTGTACCAAGGAGGGACAGTAGACCAGGCTTGGCAGTTAACAATAATGAACCAACAGTATACACACTATTTTTGGGGGACACCATATTGCAGGAGATGGTAGAAACGCAATGAAAAGGTACGCAAAGGAGGCCAAGTACCGACCTCTCACTAATGTCAACAGCTTATCTTCAAGGCCAACAAAGCTTTTCAGAGGAGAGTCCACAGACATCACCTTCACAGAGGAGGATGATAAATTGGTACACCACCCACATAATGATGCCATGGTATTAGCAATAAAAATTGGGACAGTGAATATCCATCAGGTTTTTATAGATAATGGAAACTCAGCAAACATCTTATATTATAGCACATACCAGAAGATGGAACTTCTTCCTGGTGAGTTTCGCCACCTCTCCCTCTTCTATATCTAGTTCAGGGTCTACATTGACCAAGATTAGGCGCGCCTCAGGGATAAGTGTGGCCTCTTCAGGGATAATTATAGAAAGGACAAGTGGAGAAGCTTCCTTATGAGAAAAGCCTAACTCATGCCTGTTTATGCTAAGATGCTCCATAAATCTACGAACTTTCTTTTTGGTCGTAGGACAAAGTGGAGGTGGAATTCTTGTGGGGGTGATGGTTCAACCATACCTTTTATAAATAAATTTTCGAAATGGATGGAATGGTAGTCTAGACGGCCTTCACGGACCATCTAAAATGAAAAAAGTGAATCAACACTTAGTATGACCCCTAGAAGACGCGTCCTGAGATAATGTTAATATAGAGGTCACATTAAGGCATGTCAAAGTTATTACGGAGTTACAAAAAAAGTATTAATTAGGTAAACACTGAGGCGTTCCAATATGATGGAAAAGCATGGATATTTCGGGGGAAAGAGGCAAGGCGCGCCTGAGTTATTATGACGTTACATGTTCTAGAAACACATTTATGTTGGTAATATGGAGAAAAATCAAGATTAAACGTAGATACATACAACTATATATATGAAGAACAATGAAGAACATTCAAGAACTCGAACGGTTATCTTTAATTTTTAGCAAAACTACTGAATGAAATTAAACGAAAAAGATGAATTGCATACTTACTGACGAAACGAGTCTTTTGAGCCCAAAGTTATGATTTTTGGACGGTGGAAGCGTCGAGAATAGCCCTGTGTATATCTGCTGTGACTTGAGAGGAAATACGAGGAGGGAGAGTAAAAATTTTCAAAGTGATAAAGTGAAATGGGTAAAAAGATGTACGTTTTATATGTATAAAAGACAGGGGACACGTGGCAAGGTTTCGTTAGGGATTAAATAAATTGTGCGTACAGCTGGTTATGCATATATGCGTAAGAACAGAGTGTAATTAGACGATTTGTCTTCGCAAAACACGCTGTTGGGTTTAGGCGAGCCTGCGAGGAAGGAAAGGGCAAATTTGAAGATTGTGGTGTTCTTAGCTTATTAGTGACTCTGGTCCGAGTCAAATTAGTAAATAAGGTGCGCCCAACTATGGGGCATGGGGTTATGGGCTATGTTAGGCCGCGCCCTGACATAAAGTGTTTTGATAAAATTCTCTCAAACATTTTCAATGCTTTCAAAACTTGGGGGTAGTTGCGAAGGAGGGCGCACCCTCATTTAGGTCGAGTTTGGACGAGCTCTTCATGGTCATCGGTCTTACTATGTTAATATCTCCGTTATTTATGTCCATCAATGCTAATTGAAGGCCATAACTCCATATTTCTTGGGTTGCACTCATAGAGGAGTTATGGTATGCTACCAACCTTATCTTGGAAGATCATTTCCCTGTACTCAGTCAGGTTGCACTCGTCTAGGGGCTTAGAACGTGACCTACATTTGCGGTGGATCTAGTGCTGGCCTCCAGTCAAAGTATCCAAGGAAATAGCTATAGTGGACTAGCTAGAGCCCACGGTTTCCGGGTCAATGTCGGATCCATGAAATCCTTGGGATTTATACTAGGTTTTGACCTATCCAAACAAACCTGAATGTATAGTCCTCTTCCAGAAAGGTTCCTCTTGCTAGTTACCTAATTTACTTCAAATTAGGGTTCTGTTCTCCTAACGGATCTTTAATTTGCCAAGAATTACGTTAGTTTAATCCTCTATTTTGCATATAAATAGAGGTACGTAGACACATTGTTGAGGTCAGAATTATTAGAGCTCACAGTCGCTAGAGAACAAAAAATTCTACTTATTCTGAAACCTAGCGATCTCAGCCCCCAATTTCATACAAACCACCACGCTCCGATGATATTCAGCCGCGTAAGATCTTTTTCCGGTAAAATACCTCAATCTTTGTTAATTACCAAATTTCTCTATCAACAAAACTTATTCACGAAAAATTATGACGCATAAATGATTGTAATAATCGTTTGTCATGGACCAGACCCATTTTAAAAATTTTCATTAGAATATTTTTTTTCAAATTCCCATTTTAAGTTAATATTAATAGAAAGAAATTGATATTAATTTTTTTTTTGCTCTTACTATTTCAAAATTCTGTTTCCGACGCAATACTTGCCATAAAGACTTTAACCTAGCTGCCATGACTCCATTGTCCCCCATGCGGAAAGATGTCTTTTTCCTTCCTCAACAATTGGTACTGTTCATGCAAAATTGCAAAGTCTCGACTCTGAACCAATCCTCCAAGTGGTATGGACTGCTTTTGCTTTTCTCTTTTGAAAATCGATATTATCAACATATCTCAAAATTTTAATTTCGCAACCTTTTTTTCTCTCTCCCAAATTCTGCTACTTAGGTAAATATTTAAATGTACAAAACAAGTAATAAGTCCATTTTGAAAAACAGTACTGTGCAATACTGCAATGCATAATTTTCATTCCATATATTCACCAACACCCATTGTTAATTTTCATCTTTCACCCTAATTTTAGTTGGAAATTTTAACTGAATGTCTTGTCAATCTTATCTTCATCTGCTATATATATTCGTCGTGGTACTTCAAAAGCTTGGCCTATAGCCTGTAAAGGTTCCAAAATCAATATTTTATATTACTCCATATGTGTGGTAAATATTTTAATATTTTGAGTGAAATATAGAATTTAAGTGAATTAAAAAAATGTGTAAAATAGTGCAATTTATTAAATAATTACAAGAAAAAATGTTATTCTAAAATATACATTTTGTATAAAAAAAAGTGTAGAAATGAATGAGATGAAGTAAGTAATAATTGTTTAATTTAAATTTAATTATATATTTTGATGGCTCTGATTATAACAGTTTTACAAAATTGACTTGTATATAAATATTGTTAACAAGAATCAAATAATTTTTTTTACAAATTATTACATTCGGTCGAATTTTATTAACAAACATTAATTAATTAAAAATATATTCATCTCTTATAAAATTTTGCTACAATTTCTTGTATAAACATAACCTTGGGTTAAATCGGCCTATAGCTCTTTCACATCATTCTTCTTCGGCTCCTCTCCGATTTTCAAACTAATACTCCGTATTTGTTAACCAATTAACTTGACTACTCTGTAAATTGTTCAAACTTCATGTCATCCCTCTTGTAGATAATTTATCTTCTACAATTCCCATCAAAATTCTAGCTCTAGCTCTGTATTTCCATTGAGGAGCTCTGGTTGATAACATATTTCGACATTATTTTTATAAACTCATTTCGTAACCATAGATTTTAAATATTTGTTGTGCCACCGACCAAGAACTTGAATTCTTAACTTTTATTTAATATATAAATTTAAATTTTATCTTAAGTACAACTATTCATATAAAATCTAATTATATAACTTTATTATAATTTAATATATGATTTTGATAAATGGATCCTACAACATGTATGTTTTAGGATAACTAATAACTTAAAGAAAAAAATTGGTCAAAGGATGACCTCAGGTAGTAGTCAGATAACTCCCTTAGGTTATAAGTTCCTTCCAGGTAAATTTAGTGACATTTTTATAAATATTAAAAATTTATTAAGAAATTGTTATAACTTTAACTAGTAAAATGAGATGATCCTTAAGTACATGATTCTCTAACTTAAATCTCAAAGTGTTAAAATAACTGATGACTTAACAAACTTTTACAGTAAAAAATCTGAATATAATAGAAGATTAAAATTTTATATTGAACTAAGCAAGAATATAAATATGCTTACCGTTTAAATACGACATTAAATTTAAAGGGTGAGGGAGGGTGTGTAAAAGGTGATCAGGCATCTTATATAGCTGAACCAAAGTAC
>QRFB01003910.1:0-27053 GCA_008931105.1 Oenanthe javanica | reverse complement strand
TAAATCAATTGATATTATTCTTATCAATTGATGTTAGAGTCGATTGATATAGATCATCAATTGATGTATAAATTAAACTGTCAAATTGTAATTATTTGAAGACAGGAAATTGCACAAGTGAAGGATGATCAATTGATATTGAAGCCTCAACAGATGATAGATCAATTGAAGAAGCCAAGTCAGGAATTGAAGACCATCAACTGATGAGAAGACCCATCGATTAATATATATCGATCGATGTCATTTATCAGTCGATAAGATATTCCTTATCAATTGATGGATGTAAAGATCAATCGAAGAAGAACATCATTTGATGGATTAAAGGATGAATCAATTGATATGCTTAAAAACAAATTATCAATTGATTGTAACAACATAGAAAGTCTATCAGTTGTAGATCTAGAGAACAAAAGCACACCTATGGAAAGCCTCGGGTGGCTGTGGAGACTCAATCAGTAGCTGTCTTTCAAGTCTGTTTTCCTAAAAAGGAAAAAGGAAAAAGAGAGTCAGATAGAAACAATCCTAGAATAGGAATTGTAAAATACACTTGTAGTATATAAACAAGTGTAGTAGCATTGTTAGAAAAATAGAGAAGTTAGACAATATTTCTATAATCAACTGATCAAGCTCGAGAGCATATTGTAAGATCAGTTGATTCTTTCTAACTTTGTAAAAATGAAGCTAGGTTATCTTTAACCTAGGAATATTGAGCAAAAATATATATCTGATGGAAAAATCAATCCATCAGTAATTTTTAAATCACTCCTTGTTCATTTTAATTTTCAGTTATTTGTTCAAACATATTCTGCTAATCCATCAAACATCAAGAGCAAATATTAAAAGTCCTAAAAAGTTTTAATATTTTTATTCAACCCCCCCTTCTCCAAATATTGACATTGTTCTTAGTAATAACAGTAGGCCTCGAGGAGATAGACCATTCGTTTTGATAAAACAGTCAAAAAGAGTTTGGCTTTATTCAGAATGAAGATGAAACTTTTTTTTACAAGAAGTATAGTGGGAGCCATGTAGCATTCCTATTATTATATGTTGATGATATATTACTAATAGGGAATGACATTCCTTCTCTGTAGACTGTGAAGACTTGGTTGAAAAATGGTTTCTCAGTGAAAGACTTGGGCAATTTGATCTATGTTTTAGGGATTTGGATTTTTAGTGATAGATCAAAATGATCATTTGGCTTAAGTTAGAGTACATACATTGACAATGTATTGCACTAATTTGGAATGCAAAGAGACTAAAATGGATATGTCCCAATGTCTCATGGGATAGTGATCTCAAAATAAAATTTGTCCTAAATCGTTGAATGATAAGGACCATATGAGTAAAGTTCTCTATGCTTCGGTAATTAGTTCTATAATATATGAGATGATATGTACTTAGTATGATGTCTCGTAAGCCTTAAGCATGACGAGCAGGTACCAGTCTAATCCACGTGATGGTCACTAGATGGGAGTCAAGAATATTATTAAGTGTTTAAAGAGGACTAAAGATTCATTCTTGTTATATGGAGGAGATGTGAAGCTAGTTGTAAGAGGTTTCAGTGATGCTTGTTCCTAGATAGACAACGATGATTTACTGTTTCTGCTGGCTTTGTTATTTATCTATTTAAATTGAGATGTTGTATGCTGGAATGGTTCACAGAAGAGACAGTTGTTGATTTTACAATAAAGTCTGAGTATATTGATGCTTGCGAAGCAGCCAATGAGGCTGTTTGGGCATATATTTAGGAGATACCACCTAATTAATGAGATTAATGATTAAGGAGATATACATACATGTAAAGTGTATAATAATAATAATAATAATAATATTGCAGACTCATTGACTAAGGTTTTGTCGCAGCAGAAGCACGAAAGTCATACTAGTTCCATAAGTATTGGATACTTGGGTAATTGACTCTAGTGCAAGTGGGAGATTGTTAGTAATTGTGCCCTAGATACAATACTTTTATATTTTAAGAAAAATATTTTATTATTAAAGATTATATTTTATTGATTATTATTTATTTATTATGTTTCAATAACCTTATCACTAGGAGACTTGGCCACCAAGTCTCCTAACTCTAGTTTAACTCCTAGGCCCTCGTGCGCCTATATAAAGGGTCTAACTCATCATCATTAGAACTACGTTTTTTGGCTTGATTCTCATCTCTTGAGATACGTAGGCAGCTTACGAGGACCTGGTTTAGTCAAGAAACGTATGTGCAGCCATTTAAAGCTTGAAAGCTCCCACCCCTAATTAATTGCGTATTAATTACATCTGATTTTGATCCGTAACAATTATAATAACAAGTAACAAAAGCAGAAGGGGTAGAAACTGAAAGCAAGAAGATGCGGAGAGCGGATTCCTTGTAGAGAGACTATAGATGCAACGATGGATCTAGCAACTCTGATACCAATGTTGTATAAAACCTGTAAAAATTTATAAATTATAGTATTGTTAAAAAGTGAGAAATATAGAATGATATTGAAGTTCCGAGTGTGAATTGAAAAGATTCGTTTTCTAATTTTAAAACATTTTTCATTAAACATATTTCACTACATAAAGTATTTCTTTCGCCACCTCCACCCCAAAATTATAAATTCCTTATTCTTTGTTTATTCATTACATTTTAATATATAATCAATGAATAACATGTAACTTACAAACATTATTAACATTATTAAAAAAATTTATTTGTAAAAACTAATACATTTAACTTACAAAATAAGTCAAGTATAATATCATACATTTAAGAACACAAGCAAAGCTACTCGGTGCTTTCTTAGCTAATTTTTTTTAATTATATTCTGCTCTAGTATTATATACATTATAAACATAGTTTGACTTTTAAACCCTTGTTCAATTTGTATTGTTATTTGTTCAAAGGTGTATTTATTTCTTGCTAGATAAGTGAGGTTGGGAAATAAGGGTTAAGTCCTTAAAAAAATTAGAGGCTAGAAAAATTTGTACCTGGGATAGTATAGAATTTAAAGAGTAAGGTTCAAGAAACATGAGTTTTATATAGTAATCTATTATCAACACTAAGGTGATCATAAAGATATAGTATTGTATCTTATAATTGTGAATTTGGTTAATAAATAATATATTCACTTACCGAATTGATAGGTATTGAGGAAGTAAATTATTAATAAATAGGGTCAAACCTGACTAAAAAATTCTTGTTATTATTTATTGTTTTTAGAATTCTGCCCTGGATTGCATATCTCAACCACTTATTCACCCACTCTATACACTTTTAAATAACTTGGGACGGGAGGAGTTATTTACGTGCTGGGTATACAAGCCTTTACAACTTGCAAGCAATGAAAGAATGCTGAATATTTTGTTGACAAATCTTTAATCTCTCCTCCACAATTATATGTTAATCATTGTCCGAACAAACAGACATTAAACAAGAAACATCATCTCGTATGTGCCTTGCCTCACCGATAATGATAACTAAAAATCATCCACACCTACTACCTAAAATCTATATCTTTTTATGCAACCATCTAAAACAATAACTACTACAAAAAAAATAAAAAATAAAATCTTAAAACAGACTACAAGAAACGAAAAAGAAAGCAACACATCATCATGCATTTCATGACCAAATATTTTCACCTTCTCCTCTAGTATTTACAATGCCAAGAGTTCCACTCTTCTTAACCACCTTGTTCAGTTGAAATAGAGGGTGCCTATATAGCCTCCTTACTCCTTTTGTGAAACTTAGTCGGCTTAGTATTCCTTCGGTTTCCCTATTGTCAAAACCGTCTGGACAACTGTTATCTTTGCTGTCCTTGATGCATGTAACAGGCGTTTTTGTAGCAGATATAGATGATTCGTAATTAGATTCCTTCGCGTCCTTGCAGTTGAAGCTCCATAGTTTCTCCTCTCGTTCAGATTCTAGTCTGCCTATAGTTGAAGTTTGCAACATGTTAGTGTTCCCAGTCTCCTTATGGTCACAGTCTGTTGCTGATGGATTCGAATTTGATATGCAGGCTTCAACCTTGTTGCTAGGTGACACATCACATGAGGAAAGCAATCCATCAATTGCATTAAAATCTCCCCTCTCCCGAAGAGTTTTCATTATCAGTGTTTTTAGCAAATTCATTACTTGAACTGCATGAATCAGTGCAGTCAAAGGATCTGCCATCTGCATGAAGAGGAAATACATTCTGGTTAATTATTAGCACACATAGTTGCGGTTTTATCTACTAAGCAGGAGACTCATGAGTTAGCTCAAGTGCTTTACTAAAGACAGGCATATCATGCGCCCGTTAGTTCAATGGGACATGGCTCAAAGACCCTGTTTCGCTAACCAAAATGATATATTTATATACAGGCAGATACTTTGTCAATCGAGACAGAACAATTAAGGTTTTATACATTAATGTCTGTTCTAACTTGTAGAGTGTAGGGAACAGTAAGAAAGTAATTAGTATCTGCATTGGCAATAACTTCAAGAGTTCAAGGACAACAACAAGTCCAGTTTGTAGCATTCGTTTTAATGCGTAAATATAATCAAGAGTCATGTCAATCCGTAGGATAAATACAGGACCTGATTTTCAAGGTTGATATCATCTACAAGGAGTTTATAAAAGTTATTGTATAAATTTTCAAATATCAAAGTGGTCCAAGCAGCACAGTAGGAAAATAATCGCTCAGATGACTAGATAAGAATTGTAGCATACCTGAGTCATGTTGGGTGCAAAAACCATGGCAATATTCCGCGCGTTCATCTTGTTTAGACTTTCATACTGTACTACATCTGCCATCAAATCAATTGCCCAGTCAAGGAGTGATGCTTCTGTTGGAGGAAGTCCGGCAATAAGTTGTGTGCACTCATCTTCGGTGTTGCAATGCATCACCTGCTCTGCAGTAAGAGAATCAAGCACTCCTGTTGGAAGTTCTCTAAACCATGCCTGCATAATTTCAGATTTATGTGGCATCACTCATTAGAATGTAAGGTAACCAGTAACAAACACACTTAGCAAAAACAAAAAACGCCATAAAAGAACACAAGGAACTTCTAACCTAATGAATATGCTCATTAATTGACGATTATATAGAAGAAAAATATACAATTTTAGCAAAAAACATAAGGAGTGCCGCGACTAAACATAAGGAGTCCCTTCTAAATTGATTGACGATTACAAGGGACTCAAATTAATTTTAGTAACAAATTTAAAATTTATAATCTTATTTATTACATATCCCCGACTAAACATAAATTCTGGTTCGCCCCTGCTAACTGATTCTCCGCGTGGATCCTATCTCAATAAAGAATGATAGGCTCACAACTTTACAACATAAGGAGTATCAAATTAAAAGCTCTTTTCTTGAACTAAAGCTCAACACTAACTAACATCTAGTGTTCCTATCTAAGCAAGTGACTTGATGTCTGGATTTACTGGCTGATTGATGACAGTTGAGACTCAGATGAAGGATAGTTGCCCAACACTAGTAACTAAGTAGACTCAGATCAAGGATAGTTGCCTAACACAAGTAATGAAAAATTTGGTATTACACTTTCATGGTATAACACTACAGAAAGTGTTAGAGAAACAAATCTTTTGTCAATATTTAAAAGCAAATGATATAATATCACACTATTGAGCAAGGGATTCATAGCATAGCCAATCAAAGTGGGACACAGGTTAAATACCTTGATTAAGCCTGCCAAACAATGTACATCGATTCCACGTGGTACTACACCTTTGTTCAGATGGTTCCTAACGGTTTCTTCCTCTGTATTCTCGGCGTTAATCCGAAAAATTCCTTCTGCCTTGAAACATTTGACATATAAAAAACTGTTCAAAATCATATAGCAATCAAGCCAAGAAATAGATTAAGGATTAGATTGCAAAGATTGTACCTGTAGACCACCTCCTGAATACAAACGCTTTTGCATCATAAGTAGAATAGTTGGTACGCTATTCCCCCTTTGATCATAAGAACACTGCATTGAGTTGGCAGAAACCCCGAAGACACTGACACTGAACCAGAAGACAATTAATTAATTTCATAATCCAGTGAACCAGAGTAAGGATCCAAACAAATTAACTATATTCGATATATTAGCTTCCACACATTAGATATATTAGCATTTTAACAAATCCTACATGAAACACTTCCTCATGGAATCTGTCAATACGTTAAGGGGGAGAATGTTGGAAATTAACGTATTGAAACAATACTCTGGAGTATTGTACATAGTTTAGATTCATGTACCTGCAAGTTAAATGCATTTACCAAGTGTCAATGTACTATCTAGATTCATCTATGCCTATCTATATAAAGGCTGGATTAGTCAAGTTGTATTCATTCAAGATAAATTATTTTGGATCGATACAAAATATATTGCATCAAACTCTATTCTTCTCAGCCTTTAGCAGACTATATTTTAAACACTTCCTCGTATTCGATATATTAGTAGTGTTTCTGAGATTATTCCTATTAGACAAGTTCCCCGTCCACTGAGCAAAAAATAGCTTGCATAACCCAAGATAACATTAAGGAAATTGGTAGTGCAGAACAATCTTTATGTAAAGCCATGATGCAAACACTATAGCACTCCAGACCATTAATATTATATGATTTGAATAAGTTTCACCTTTGCATTCTTTGCTCCAAAGATAATACATGAGTTTTTAATGTATGACATGGTGTTTTCATAGCTGCTTCAGGCAAAGTGACTAAGCGTGCACTGAAATTCAACACACCTTCGTACTGTTCGTATATGTTATTTATGGTTTTATAGAACTAGATGATGTAAAATTCCTCTCTGAGCCCCAGAAGTCTTGCACATTAATTTATAACTCATACGTCTATGGATGTGGTCCCTAAAAGAATTGGTTGTGACGGGCCTGATGGCAACCCAATATGTTGCTCGCTTGCCTTTTATCTGAGTGTAATTATCAAATTACAGCATACCTTATAGAATCATCAGTTACTTTATACATTTTCTTGAAAGTTTGATATTTCTTATGGAATGGTTTCTTCAGCAACCAGGCCACATCAAACGAGTAGATACTAGTCCAGCCTATATGTATATTGTACTTTAAGTGTTTCACTATCACAGAGTCACACATGAATTCAATAGATACCGTCATTTATAATCTAGTTGACAGATAATGCATGAGGAGTGAGGACCACTGCTTCTCACGGGAAACTTTCTTATGAATTTAACATATGAATAAAAAGTTTTACCTACCTTACCCCACCCACGGATCTCAGTCCCCTACCCATTTCATCTACCTACTTCCAAGTCAGAAGATAACAATAGAGGGGTAACCATATAGGAGTTCAGAAAAAAGTAAATAGTCCCCTCTAAATTCATCGATTCCGATTCAATTTCAGGTAACCGAATGAGGTTAACTTCTAGCAAGCAATGAGCCTGAGCATTTCTCTGTCACTAATTCTGCCATTATGGCCCAGAGTTATACTACCTTGACATAATCCCTCTTACATCCCTGATCTACACGGCAACCATCTGCTTTAACTTGCCAGGGTGTTGATTATTCATTTTGGCCAACACATGAGACTACGAAAGCTATTATGCTACACCAGAAACAGGGAAAAAGAATTTATCAACCATGTCAAGAATGAATGTTTATTATCAACTATACTAGTAAAGAACACATTTCTTAACTTTACAATGTGTTTAACCAATTCCAGCTTGCATTAATTTTTCCAACAAGTCACCTAGTACATATTAAATATTTCGCAATACAGCTAGATAGCTAGGTAGCTGGTTTAGTAAATTAAAGGAATTAATCAACAAGATTCATTTATTTTCATTCTTTTTCGCTCTTGTACTTGCTAGCATCACGTAGAATATAATTATCATTTCACATTGAGCAGAATCATACTTGATCAATTAATGTGACCGATAATCAAAACATTCAGGTTGATCGAATCTCACTGTGAACAAGGCCTCGAAAGAATGACACGTACTTTATCCGAGTAGAGATGAATCAATAAATTTCTCAAATATTGTTTTATGAAGACTAATGCAAAAGATTAAGCGAATGAAGGGAGCTAAACAAGCAAATTTAAGACAGGAATGCGCAAAATAATGAACTGAATCCGGATCATAGTACTATGAATTGATGGAATAATTAGTTTGTATTGGAACGAATTTGGATATATATTAGAAGAGTAGACAAAAAGGAAACAGACCAACCAACCTTGCGCTAGGAACTTTACGAGGAAGCTGAGGCAGAAGTTCTAGTGGCAAACCAACGAAACATCCACTAAACCTGTCAAAAGTAACATGAGAGACATGGCGAGCATCCGTTGGACAACCAATCTCCATAGAAGAAGACGAGGAGGAAAAATCATCGTTTGTCGTCTCCACAACACTACATGTGACCAGCAAAGACTTTCGCAAAGCAGAGGCCACAGACGAAAATATTTGAGGAAGTTGATTATTATTCGGAGACCTGTGCTCTTGTCCGTTTTCATGATGATAATGAGTTGCTATAAACGGTGTTGTAATAGGGTTATCGATAAAATACTCATGCTCATCCTCCTCATCTTCGTCGTCATCATCTTCTTCGTTAGTAAGGTAAAGAGAAGGGGTAGGAGACTTTTGAGTGGCTTCCAAGTCATGACTAGTAGTGTTGCTACTTAACAGCCCAACTCCACAAGATTTGGAATGAAATAAACGAGTCATGATTAATTACAAAGGATAAACAAGTTCGAAAAAATATAAAAACAACAATTATACAAGAATATGAAGGAATGTGTTTTGGTGAATGAGGGGCGTTGAGTTTGTTCAAGATATTGATGGAAGGTCAGGGGTGGTGGTGAAATGAAATTCATAATAGAGATATGATAATAATTGATGGGAACTTTTTATCCTTTTTGTATTCTTGCTGTGGTGTTGTTACATCTATCTTTTTAAATATATACAAGTATACAGTATTTGTTTATGTGTTTAGCTGTTCGTGACAACAACAGAGCAGACAATTCACAGAATTCGCGCCATTTACGAATTTGGAAGTACTTCTCCGTTGAGAATTAACGATTTTGTTTGACTTTTTGTGATTAATTTGATTCAATTTTAATTAATAATTAAAATTTATTTTTTTTGTGATTTTAGAAAACTGAAATGTATTTTTTTAATAAATGAAATATATTTTTCGATAATATATTTTTATTTTTTTTAATTATATACTATATATAATTTTCAATTAAATTTTAATCAATTTAACTAAAAAAAATAAAATAGTTAATTGAGGAGGGAAGGTGTACTGCACTTTTGGACTCTNTCATCATATTTAGTAAACCTAAGTAATTATCATCCTCATGCAACTCATTTATACCCAAAACGCTACATACTTGTCATTTAATATAAGATATCTTGTTTGAACTAAACCAAATTAGGGATGGAGATTCAACCCGCCCTCCCGATTCCGATCCTGAACCGATCCCCGCCCCGTTTGAATTTGGGAATCGGGAAATATTTCGGGTTCGGGACGGGGAACCGGGAAAAGATTATAAAAATTTCGGGGATCGGGGCGGGGTCGGAGATTAGGGTCTCCCCGCCTCGATTATCGATCCTTGTTTCTAATATTTAATAAATTTAATATTTAATATCTAATATATATTTATATGTATTAAATAAATTATTAATAATATATATATATATATATAATTTATATATACTATTATAATTTTAAATTTTAATTCCATATTATTATTTTAAAATTTCATACTATACTATACTATACTATAATATTAATCTTTTATATATATATATTATAAATAAATGTTAATTTGAATACGGAATTAAAATATAGTATTAAGTTAAAAAATGCATATAAAATATTATAATTTATCATGTTAATATTTGTTTTGAAAATTTGTTTATAATTTCATAAAAATTAAAAATTCCCCGACCCCGAAGTGACCCGATACCCATCCCTAAACCAAATATAGGATAAAGAATAGTTTATTTATTGACCCAAAGCATTCTCAAACATTGTTAGCATCCTCTAAATCAGATGTGCATCTTAAGTCGTCGATTTGCAATACATAAAGCTATCATCTGCAAAGAGCATGTATGGCACCAGTGGAGCACTCCTAACCACTCTACAATCTATAATCCATCCCCGAGCTTCAAAATTCTTGAGGAGCGTTAAAAAATCTTCCGCACAAATAATGAACATATACGGAGATAAGGGATCTCTTTACCTAATCTTTCTATATGGGTTAATAGGACCAAACTCATACCCAACATGAATAATTTTATATTGGACCATGAATATATATTTCATCACCAACCTGAACCATCAGTCATTAAAACTCATGTTTACAAGCATATCTTCTAAGAAATCACATTCATGTCATTTGATATTATTTGGTTATTAGGTTAAACAAATCATCTCTCAAAATTTATTGTCTTAATCTCCTAAGTTATTTGTTAGGGTTTGGAAATTTGAGAGGTAATGTGGCTCAATTTGTGATAACTACAACTAACAATTTGCGCTTACAGCTATTTTAACACACTGATATAATAATCTAGAAGATTAATGATCTAGAATTATTACATAAAAGGAGCTAGCCTGCTAAACAGAGGCAAAGTGACAAATACCTCTAGTGCTCTATTTACTCATGAGCAAAGACTTTTTAGTTACATATATAACTAATCCATCTCAACATAAATTAAAATTAACGAAATTATAAAGGACGAACTTGACACTACATATTAAAAAATATTGGTTGATGAAGATAACTTTTACACTCCTAGAGATCTTAATAGTATGGACAATAAGCCCATAACGTATATCACATAGAATATTTTTTTTGACAGATATATCACATAGAATTTTATGTTTGCTAAAACTATATAAATGTGTTTCTAACTTGTTATTGAAATATAAAAATATTTTACAATTGTCAGAAGATTAGAGAGAATACAAATAATTTTCTAAAGTTTTGGCTTATAAGTTACGTTAGAAGACTATATATATATATATATATATATATATATATATATATATATATATATTCATGTGACAGCTTTCTCACACATGTAAGATACTTACAAAGTTTTCTAAAATGTAATTATAAAATGAAAGATATTTTTTAAGTCAACATAGTTACATTCTATTTGTAACTAATGGTAACCTTCATTATATATGATTTTGAATTAATATTTTTTTGAAAATATCACCCTTATCTAAATGTGTCAGAAGTCAGAGTTATAGATCTAACATGTCCACGAAGATAAAGTTAACCCATTTGTCATATTTTTTAAAAATGTTCCTTACAATTAACCATCTTTAAGTTGACTAAAATATTTAGTCATTATTTTAGTTTCATCCCTTGTGACAGAATATTTCTCTATCAAATTTTTTGTCATGCTTCAATGATGTTGTCATAGTAGCACGCTAAATATGTTGTCAATATGTTAAATATTAAAATTAATGTGTTACTCCACATACCTTTTTGTCATATGTCTAATAAACATTTGCTCAAGACTATGCAAATCTTACTGCTTTAATAATCTAAAACTATTATCAACAAACTCACTTTAATATATTTCTTGTAGTTAGTTGTCATCAAACATGATCTTAAACATGTGAGAAGGTGCAACTATTTTTAAAAACATCATTACCATACATATTGATATGAGATAAGAAAAATCCTAGAGACGCAATTCATAATGCATTAGATAGACCTAAGATGGTTCAAAGGGGAGGCCAAGTTAATGAGACTCGAATCCCTATTTAAGAAATAAGTCCGTAATTAAGTAATTAACTATTTGTACAGCTAATTTATTTTCTTAACATGAGGAAAATATTACAAGCAACAACTACAAAGACATGGGGCATTACCCCTCATAACAAAATAAAATTTTGGCTTAATTCTAAATAAATTTTGAGATTTGTAAGGATCTTGTTAAGGACAGATTTAGTCCACGAGCAACAATAATAACCCTCGCTCCGAGAGCCATCCCCACCATGAACATCACATTATACATTAAAGTTGCGTTAAGGCACATATTAATTACCCTAATTTTTGATCCATAATATTTAGTGTCCTCTATGACAAACGAAATTCAACCATGGAAAAAATAAGCATCATATAAAAAGATGTTTAACCTCTACCAGCAAAGAGTCCCTGAAACCAAGATTTCAGCCATCGTCAGTACTATATGATCTCCTCCTACTTCGAATCATCAAGATACAGTTCCACCAAGCATAGTTGCTCAAGTAACAAATTCTCAACCTCAAGACATGAGCCCTCAAGGCACTATTGACCCCCAACAAATCTTCAAGGGACAATTTCTCAAGACACGATTGTCCCATTAATAACTCATCAAGGGACGAATCTCTCACTCTATGAGTTTGCTCTTCCAGTAATTACGAGCATACCATAAATATTGTAAGTTTTTGTGAATGTTCTTATATCATGAATTAATCAGAATCCTATCTATGAGATGCCACCAATTGATGAAAGAAACGGTCTCCCACCTCATCGTCCACTCCTCACGGACCAATATGAAAAGATGAATAGGTCCAACCGTATCATATAGGCTTTGAGCCCTTCCACGATTAATGAATAAATGACTGATGATGATAGACATCCACGAAGGAGACATCAAGGCAAAGAACCTGTTTATGATGAAAATCTTCCCTAGTCTCGAAGACCTATAGGGATATCCCGAGTTAGCTAAGAAATAGGAGATCAGATCCTCATGCACCTAGAAAAAACTCGAAAATTGAAGGCATATTTAGATCATGGGCTAACTCGATAGTCCTTAACGCAAATCTTTTCCACTATAATTAACTTGGACCAGATCCCTAAAGGAGGTGGACTAATATGCCAGAACAAAGGGCTAATGCCCCAAGGGCTAATCCAACTGACTTGGTTCCCCTAAGGAATCTTGATGATCTCAATTCAACATTCAATGATGAGATAATAAATGATCATATCTTACGAAAATTCAAGATATCCATGATTAAAACTTATACTAGCATGGGGTGACCCTGAAAATGTTGCTCACACTTTCCCTAATTCATTTTTGATGCAACCTGTTTCTAATATGGTTAAATGTAGGGTGTTCCTTAAAACTCTTGGGCATGGTGTAATGTTGGTGCAACCGACTCCTCTCCTTCAATTGAATCATTCAAGGATCTTAGTCAAGCCTTCATCGATCAATTCATTAGTGAAAAATTCATGAAAAAAGCTTTGCATCTTTGATGAACTTGGAGCACAAAAAGAACACACTTGAATCATTTCACCCAAGAACCTTTAAAAATCCCCCACTTAGATGAAACCTTAACGATGATTGCCCTACAACAAGGAATAATGAATGTATACTTCAAGATGTTCTTGGCTAAACACGCCCCTGAAAATATACCCATGTTACGGGAAATGGATAGTAAGTATATGAAGGCGGAAGAAATCATAAAGAAGACCATTACTGATACTGGGAACAAAGGGAATCACAAGAACAGGAAAATAGACTACATGGACAACACCAAGGATAAGAGTATCTCCAGTAGAGGTTGCCAAGAAGGTTGCCAAGCGTATGTGGCATGGCACCCTTAGTTGCTTTTCTATTGGAGTAAGGAGGTTTGCAAGAGGTTATCAACCAAGGTTCCCAAGATTTGGCAATTTCTTAAAATAGTTAAAGTGCATATAAAAAATCTAAAGTGTATATCACTTTACCCAATTTAATATTTTTTTATTTTTATATTGTTATTAGGGGACCACATTGGAAATATTTGAAGGTTGTCAACTATTGAAGCAAATTTTGTATAAAGGTTGCCAATAATCATAGGGTGAGAGAGAAAATAAAAAAATAATATATAAAATGATTTGTCTATCTATGTATTCCGAAATTGATAGTAACGAGGATTCATCCTTTTAGGAAGAACCCACATGAACCTAACTTCACCAACCACACGCGATTGAACACTTCACGAAGTCGAATCCTCATGGACTTTGAAAAGGATGAGAAATGTTTTTGGATCATATGGTTTTGAAAAGAGGCGTTGAAGCCAATAAGGTAAAGGAATTTGTTTGGACCGATGAAAGCCAAGATAATTTCATAGATGGTTGCACCACACCTAGAAGAAGTGTTCTACTTGTACTTAGCGGTCTCTAATAAGGCGTTGAGTGTTTTCCTTGTGAAAGATGAGGCAAAGGTTTAGAAACCCATATATTACGTAAGCAAGTTATTGCATGGAGCAGAGTTGAACTACTCCATTATTGAGAAGTTTGAATTTCAGATGATAACGACCTCAAGGAAGTTACACTTGTATTTTGAAGAACAAAAATTGAATTCTTACTAGACCAACCTTTTAGGAACATAATTAATTTATAGCCTCAAGGCTAGTTGAATATTGATCAAATATGCCATTGAACATCATGAGTTGCACATCAAATACAAGCCCTAAACTATTTTTAAAGCATAAGCATTGGTTGACTTCATGATTGAATGTACCTTTGAAAATCAACAGATTGAGGGGTAGGACAAGGATAACGGAGAAATTTCCTTGGATAAAAAAATGAACCCAAGGAACTTGAGGAGTATTGGGTTCTCTATTTTGATGGAGCATCAAAAATTAAATCAAGTGGAGATTGTTTAGATTGGTAAAGTTGTGACGGGTTAAGGATGTAGTATTCTATCAAGCTAGATTTCCCTATAAATAATAATGAAGCTGAATATGAAGCTCTCATCACTAATCTTTTTCTGATAAGAACCTTGAGAGCTAAAAATCTCAAAATATATGGAGATTCAAGACTGATTGTCTCACAAGTTAATGGGAAATACGAAGCTTGGGATAAGAAAAATGATCAAGTAATTGAGAATGGTAAAAGATCTAATTACCGAGTTTGAATAATTCTTGGTTGAGCACATACTTAGAGAAGAAAACATAAAGATTGACGCCTTCTCTAAGTTTGTTTCATCTAAGATTGAGAATTACGTAGGGAATATTTATTTCTATGTGTTGAAGGCACCAAGTATCGATGCAAATTTAATGACTTAGAAAGGTCACATAGAAATAGAATGACTACTCGATCAAAGGTCACTTAGGAATAGGATGACATCTTAACAATGCCATGGAGACAAAAAAGTTGACAATGTTAGCATTGAGATACACATTGATCGACCAGATTATGTACAAGAAGTACTTTATAAACCCGTACTTGATGTGTCTATGACCTTAGGAAGTTGTGTTAGACCTTCAAGAAGTACTTGAAGGAATTTATTGCTAGTACTTGGGGAGAGGGGAAGATCTCTCACACATAAGATATCGTGATTAGGTTTCTATTTGCAAAAAATGATGATATACACTTAAGGATTTCATGAAACATGCCACAAAATCCAGACGCATACACCTTAGTCAAGAAGCCATCAGAGATGTTCACTTCTAGAAACTCTCCATTTCCCATCGCTAGTGGCAAGATTTTTTTTTTATTATTGATATCCTATTTTACAAAATGGATCGATTCCAAGCCTTTTGCCAAGATAGACATCATGAAATAACACAATTTCTTTATGAAAATGTGACTTGCCAATTTGGACTCCCAAGTATCCTAGTAACGGACAATGAGGGACAGTAGAACAATAATGTGTTCAAGAATATTGTGAGGATAAATACATAGATTTGTGCTTTATATCAGTAGCTCATCCTCAAGCTAATGCACAAGTCGAAGTGGTAAATTGAATAAATCAAATAATCCTTAATGGATTGAAAAAGAGGGTCGAATGTTCCAGGAATACTTGGGTGGACGAGATGTTACTCATATTGTAGGATCATCGTACTGCCTGTAGAGTCATTACTGGAACGGCCCCATTTATCCCAGAAGCATGCAAAAAATTTAATATTTTGTAATTAAATAAAATAATGAATTATAAATCCCAGTAGAAATTAATATTTTAGCAAAACTAGTTCGAATTTATTAGACCTAAATTTTGCTACATTCGTGTCTGCAGGTAACCTACGTGGAAAACCCCAAGGCTTGCGAAGCCACAAATTGTCTCTCAAAAAATTTCCATTCTTAATTTTCACTCTTAATTTTCCACTTTCAAAGGACCATCTTTATATCATCATATCTCATTCATCCCTTGACCATTTTGAATACTTAAATATGCGTTGAAAAGCTCTCACGGAGGAGAGTGTATTCCAACCCATATTTTCTAACAATCCTTCATATGGATGAGATTGGTGTTTTAGTAGGACATACTAAACAGAGAGACACGAAATTTGGCTTGCTAATAGTTTCTTCGATCAAATATATCATAAGATAGGGAGAAAATGCCTCTTGAACCTTTACTCGATTAAGCATACCGATCTTACTAGTGGAAAGTAGATGTGAATGTCCTTGAATTATTCGACCATTTATGTAAGCGATGATATACTTATCACTACATCTTTTCTAACTCGTTCAACTCTCATAATTATGTCCATTTTGGCCATGGATATCATCCTGATTCTACGTGAATTTCTAAAGAATTGTGTCTCACAATTCCCTTTTTAAGTGGCCCCACTTCTCTCCTACAAAAACGATCTTTATCTTAAAGAGTAACCCATGTTTACTCAACTGAATTCCATGTATTCAACCTTGAATTTCATGTATTGCATTCATCATCTCTTCGAGAGTGTGATTCTTCCTCTCAGCCACTTCATTTGACTGAGAAAAATATGGTGTAGTGACCTCATGGATTATACCATGTTGTGAACAGAATTCCTCGAAGGGTTCAACATATTCACATCCACAATCATTACGTATCCTTTTGATTTTCTCAGTTTATTGTGTCTCAACTTCTTCCTTATAGATTTTAAATTTATATATAGGTTCATCGTTGGTTTTGAGTAAATATACATAGCAGTATTTTGTAAATCATCCATGAATGTAATAGAATACTTGTTACCTCCTCGAGTTGGAGTGAAATTTAAATCACATATATCTCTATGTATTATGTCTAGCACTTTGGTATTTCTTTTCACACGTTTAAATGATGATCTCGTTAATTTTGCCTCAATACAAGTTTCGCAATTATGTTTTGAATTGATGTTCAATTTTAGTATGTATTTTTTTACACTTAATCATCATATAGTGTCATAATTCATATGTCCTAATCTAATATCCCATAAATTAGGAGACTCAATCAAGTAAGTGAAAGAATCCTTCATTTCATTTTCGTCTTTAACAAACATTACATTAAACTTAAGAAGCCTATCACAAACATAGCCCTTGCCTACAAACATACCACTCTTAGACAAAATAACTTTATCTGACTCTATTACAATACGAAAACCATGCTTATTCAACAAGGAACCAGACACAAGGTTCTTGCGAATATCAGACATATAAAGTACATTCTTCAAAGTCAGATTCTTCCTAGAGGTCATCTTCAGAATCACCGTGCCTTCTCCTACAATTTTAGAAGTTGTGGAATTTCCCATATAAATTTTCTCACCAGTATCGGAAGCTTTAAGGCTAGAGAAAATCGCCTTATCAAAATAAATATGCCTTGTAGTTCTTGTATCAATTCACCATTCTCTTGGATTAGAGAAAACCAGATTCACTTCAGAGACCACAGCACAGAGGTCTATATCAGATATATCCTTGGAAATGTCGTCCACCATATTTGTTTCTTTCTTCTTGGTGGGCTTCTTGTAATCAGAAGACCTATGACCCACTTTGTCACAGTTGTAGCACTTTCTTTGAAACTTCAAAGACTTCGAAATTCCTCATTTAGGTGCTAGATTTGACCCTTTACCAAAGTTGTTCTTCTTGAACTTGGAGCTTTGAGCATGCTCCACTACATTTGTCTTTTCAATGGAAATATTAGATTTCTTCTCATACGCTATGTTATCTTCCTCTATACGAAGTCTACCAATCAGATCCTCCATAGACATCTCCTTTCTCTTATGCTTGAAGTAGTTCTTGAATTCTTTATAGCCAGGCGGTAGTTTTTCAATTACAACAGCAACTTCGAAAGACTCACTTATGACCATTCCTTCAGTATGAATGTCGTGGATAATTACATGCAACTCTTGTACCTGACTGACCACAATCTTGGAATCTTCCATCTTATAATTAAGAAAATGACCAATAATCCACTTTTTAGTTTAAGCATCTTCGATTTTATACTTATGTTCAAGAGATTCTCATTAGTCCTTTGATGTTGACTTTGTGCAATACACATTATACAACGTGTCATCCAAGATATTAAGCACATAATTCCGACAAATATAGTCAAAATGTTTCCAAACATCACCAGGGTACATAGTCTGCATATCACTCTTAGCAGTGAGCATGTGTGTCTCCTCTTTCAAGAAGCGAGACAAATTCGGTGTGGTCAGATACAATAGAATCTTTTGTTACCACCATTTGAAGTTCATTCCAGTGAACTTCTCAGGTTTCTCAAGATGTACAGCGGGCATAGTGGGTGTACTATGTACAGCAGGCATCACGATGGGAGTAGACACCGCTTGCATCAAAGGCGGAGTATACAACCCTTGCATCATTGGATGAATGTGTCCAATAGCGTTCTGCCCAAATGGAACACTGAACTGTCCAACATTTACGTGCCTAGTAGATACTTGGCCCATCGGCCCTTGTCCAACAACTGTATTACCCCCATCAAACAACATTGTTTGTGCGTTTGGGATTGACATTGACTGGTTACCTCCATTAGACAACATTGTATGTCCCTTGGGATCAACCACTGAGTTTCGATTAACGTTCACAGTATTGTCAACCATTAATTTGTCACTGAAAAAAAATTATGTATGTGTTAATCACATATAGAAAAATAAAATGAGCTTTAAGATTGTTAAACAATCTGTAAAAAATACAATAATATATATGAGTGATCGTGTGTGCGAGTAATAGAACAGTGTATAGCTACGAATTAATAGAAAAGGATATGAACGGAAGATGTCTCGAGTACAGTGCGAAACTATCTCCTAAAGCTATTTCGCCTCTCACCGTATGCGCGAGTCGATCGCCTCCGAGGATAAAATGAGAACATGATGATGTCAAGAAGAACAACACCTTCAGCGAGCTAGAATAGAGCAAGAAAACTATCACCAGAGAAGAAAGGATTTTGTTTGAGGACGGTTGTGTTTAGGTTACTTATGCGCTACATAATTTCCTTACTTGTGCACTACATAATTTCTTTATAAACCACGCGTTTAGTAATTAAGGAAGGTGGTTGTTAAATCAATTTCAAATCAATTCGTAATCAATCAAAACCGAAATAATAATAATTCGTAATTAAATAAAACAACGAAATATAAATCCAGAGAAAATTAATATTTTACTAAAACTAGTCCGAATTTATTCGGCCTAAATTTTGTTGCATTCATGTCCGCAGGTCACCCACGCGGAAAGCCCGGAGGCTTGCGAAGCCATGAAATTTCTCTCAAAAAATTTTCCATATTAATTTTCATTCTTAATTTTTCACTTTCAAGAGACTAGTTTTTGATCATCATATCTCATCCATCCATTATCTCATTCATCCCTTGATCATTTTGAATACTTAAATATGCATTGGAAAACTCTCACGGAAAAAAGTGTACTCCAACCATAACTTGTTGCGTGCACACAACCAAAAAGCACTTAAGATTAGGCTCAAAATGACTTGACATGGGGTGTATACCCATATTTTCCAACATAAACAACCAACAACACGCGTTACGCGACTCCACCACCAGAAAATTATGTTCCACTCAATCCTGAAAACCATATCAGTGTAATCAGCATTAAGGTACATATTAATTACTATAATTTTTTAAACCATAACATATATGGTTTTTATTTTGCACATTATCTATTTGAAGGTTGGCGAGTCCACCTCGGTTTTGTAGGGTGGTTTGGAAGCATCTGAATAGATATAATTAATTTTCTACAATACAACATAAATCTAACCTTTATATATAGTCGGATATGTTGACACATAAACCACCTCGTAATGTACTCATTATTATTTTTTAAAAAGTAAGTACTAGAACTCATTTTGTAGGCCAGTTACATTTTTCGATTCAGAACAAAATCTAGTTTAGAAACATTTAGCAACAAAACTTTTATTCATCCTATATATAGTGTGCATCAAAAAAGCAAAGAAAATGCTAAAAGACGGTAGTGTCAAGGTAACATGTTTAGAAGTATATAGCGTGGTATTACCACAATAATATAGAATCACGTTTACTTATATATTCTGAGTGCATGTGATCACACATGGGATGGCGTTTTAATTGCAACTTTATCTTTATTGCCCTGTCCAGTCTCTGTATTTTGCTCCCACATTGCTATACTTATTCTGTTGTGTACCATTCTATAGAAAAATGACACCATGCATTCTAAAAAGAAAAAGACAAATAGAAATGGAAAAATAGGCATTAAGAAACACACCAATTATGCACTTGTTCACAATGTTCCTAGAAAGATTTGCAAAAACTGTGGTTCAACAAATCACCTTACTCATGTGTCCAAGAAACATGTTGTTGATAATGCTGAATTTGCTTGTAGTTATGTTAAACCTTTAATGCATGATAATCATAATTTTTTTGACAAATTTGATTGTATGTCATGCAACCTGAATGTTATGAATACCTGCTTTAGATTAAGGAAATAGTTTGTTGAAAGATGCATCAGTCAAAATGTAAACAAAAAAACTGCTAGACCAAAATCTACTAGTCCAATTAAAGGAAGAAAACATTCCATATCACCTAAATATGCTTGTAGTTCAGGTAGCACAACCAAACTAGAATTGAAAATCAAAAAAAGGAAATTGTGCATGACAGAATGACTAGGACTGTTAAGAATTAAAATAACAGTTATGCAACTAAGTAAAAAGGACCCAACCTAGGTTGGGTACCAAAGAAAACTTGATATTGTTTTGATTGCAGGACACAAGTAAGAAGAAGAAGGTTATGTGGATGTTGGACAGTGTATGCGCAAGGCACATGACTGGTGATAAATCCCTGCTGTCACAATTCAAGGAAGATGTTGACCTAATGGTGACCTTTGGAGACAACATCATTGGTTTCACTATGGGATATGGCAAATTGATTCATGGAAATATTGTCATTAAAGATGTAGTTTTGGTAAATGGTTTGAAGCACAATTTATTGAGCATCACTCGATTCTGTAACAAAGACTTGAAGGTGGAGTTTGATAAAGAAATGTGCATCATATCACACAGAAAAGCCAAAGAAGTTGCTCTTTATGGAGTAAGGAAAGAAAGCTTGTTTGTAGCTGATTTGGACTTTGTAAACAAGGATAAAATATGTTGTTTCTACACCAAAGCCTCTGAGAGAGAAAACTGGGTTTGGCACAAGGGATTGTCTCACTTGAACTTCAAGAATCTTAATTCTCTAGTCAAAAGAGAATTAGTAAAGGACTTTCCCTCATTTGAATTTTGCATAGAAGGATTGTGTGAGGCCAAAAGGGAAAGATGAAGAGGTCAAGTCACAGAAGCAAAGAATTCACTTCAATCACAATGCCTATATAATTATCACATGGATCATTTTGGACCAATAAATGTTATGTCAATGTCCAAGAAGAAATATGCATTTGTCATGGTGGATGATTTCTCCAAGTATATATGGGTGGAGTTGTTACACTCACTAATTCTCAGCTCCAAGAACTCCACAATAAAATGCAGTTGTTGAGAGAAAAAAAGGACTTTAATTGAAGCTGCAAGGACCATGTTAGCAGAAGCAAGTCTACCAACTAGTTTTTGGGTTGAAGTTGTCAGGACTACATGTTACACTTAAAAAAGGACACTCATCACAAAACCTATTGGAAAGACCCCTTATCCTATCATGACAAACATAAGACCATCCGTCAAGCATATGCATGTGTTTGGAGCAAAATGCTTTGTTCACAAAGATGATGTTGACCATCTAGGAAAGTTTGAAGCCAAAGCATATGAAGGAATCTTTGTAGGATACTCTTTAGACAAAATTGTCTACAGAGTATATCTGATGGATCAACAAAAAGTGATGGAAAGCACAAATATGACTTTTGATGACTTCAAGTTTCCTGCCATGAAACTTGAAGGGGAAAACTGTGATATTTTGAGATTTAAAAATGAAATGGAAATGAAAGCATCTGAAAATGAAAAGGATGAAAATGCACATGAAGGATCACATGTGAAAATCTCACATGGTACAAATGAAGAAAGGGATAATGATAATTTCAGTCACATACAACTTGAGAATTCCTCACACAACCCTAGCATACACTCAAGGGAAGCTTCTCAAAGATCAACACTAAATGCAAACAACTTGAATTAGGAGGAAACAATTTCAAATGTAAGAGGCGTGGCTTATAAAATAAAATGGAATAGAACTCACACTGCAGTCCAAATTTTTGGTATTCTTGATGAAGTTGTGAGAATATGAAGGGAAACCACAAATGAATGTTTGTATGCCTGCTTTCTGTCTCAGAATGAACCTAAAAAGGTTGAAAAAGCGTTGTTGGATCCAGACTAGATTATTATCATGCAGGAAGAGCTAAATCAATTTGAGAGAAATAATGTTTGGGAATTGGTGTCACCTCCTAAAGATAGATCAATCATTGGCACTAAATGAGTTTAAAGAAACAAAATTCATGAACATGGAATTGTTATAAGAAATAAGGCAAGGTTGGTTGTAAAAGGATTTTCACAAGAAGAAGGCATTGACTATGATGAGACTTTTGCTCTTATTGCAAGACTAGAGGTAATAAGGATTTTTCTAGCCTTTGCAGCCTACTCAAATTTTAAGGTACATCAAATAGATGTCAAGAGTACATTTCTAAATGTTGAATTGGAAGAAGAAATTTATGTGCAGCAATAACCTGGCTTTGAAGACTTAAAGTTTCCTGAATTTATTTACAGACTCCTCAAAGCATTGTAGGGACTCAGACAAGCACCTAGAGCATGGTATGACAGTTTATCAAAGTTTCTATTCAAAAAGCAGTTCAATAGAGGAAAATTTGATAAAACTATCTTTTATAAGAAACATGGTGATGACATCATTCTAGTTTAAATTTATGTCGATGATATCATTTTTGGCTCTATAAATGAAAAGTTGTCAAAGGTTTTCAAAGCTTATGCAAAGTGAATATAAAATGAGTATGATGGGAGAATTAAACCATTTTCTAGGATTTCAAATAAGTCAAAGAATAGATGGCATCTTCAGAAGTCAAATCAAGAACATTAATGACTTGCTAAAAAGGTTTGATATGCAAGATTGTTCACCTGCAAAAACTCCAATGTCTACATCTATCAAACTTGATGAAAATATGAAAGGAAAGAGTGTAGACATGAAGACCTATAGAGGAATGATTGGATCTCTACTATATTTAACAGTTAGTAGGCCAGACATCATGTTCTCTACATGTTTATGTGCAAGGTTTCAGGCCAATCCAAAAGAATCTCATTTCATTGTTGTAAAGAGAATTCTGAGATATCTCAAAGGAACAACACATATGAGATTATGATACCCAAAGGAAATAGGATTCAACCTAGTTGGATATTCTGATGCTGATTTTGCTAGATGCAGAATTGATAGAAAGAGCACCTCTGGAAGCTGTCAATTCCTTGGACAGAGATTGGTGTCATGATATAGCAAAAACCAACAATCAGATTCAACTTCCACAGCTGATGCTGAATATATAGCTGCTGAAAGCTGTTTTGCTCATGTGCTTTGGATAAGAAATTAGTTAAGGAAATATGGACTAGTTTTGGAGAGGATTCTTATCATGTGTGACAATACTAGTGTCATATCCATTGTTGCAAATCCAGTGAATCATTCAAAGACAAAGCACATTGATGTAATGTACCATTTCATTTGGGAACATGCAAAGAATGGTTTGATTTAATTATTCTATATTCCTACACAAAAATAGTTGGCTGATATATTTACTAAACCACTAGGTGAAGCCACCTTTAACATGTTGGTTAGTGAAATTAGAATGCTAAACTTTTCTAGCTAAGTGGCTAAATAAATATATCTCACCAACTGTTACAACAATTACTTCACAGGCATGAATTCTCACTGATTTATCTAAGTGAAGTAAACTGATGTATATTTATAAATATATTAGTCATATTGTTGTACATTGCTTTTGAAAAGTCAAAAATCAAATTGAAGCTTGGAACTATTTCTTTGTTCTAAGTAAACCTCAAAAGAATTATTATACTTGTGCATTTTTAAATAATAAGTATGATATACAATTCTACAGGAATATTTAACAAATACATTTTTAATCCAAGATTAAATAAGTTTAATTTAAATTTAATCTGAAAAATGAGTCTGACAAATTTTTGTTTTATTTTCCAAGTGAAAATAAAATAATTCTTCAAAAAAAACTGGAGTTTGTGATTAAGTTGTCATTCTTTTCTGACTTCTCGACTGTGTCTTAATTTGTGAGTTCTCGAATAGTCATTTCAGTGAGTTCTTGATCAACTATGATTTATGGAGTTCTCGATATAGTATTATGGAGAGTTCTCGACCACTAGAGTTCTCGGTCAAGTTCAAATTGAGTTCTCGAATGATACACTTTTCGAATATACTTATACATATGAGTTCTCGATCAAAATTCTGACAGTTCTCTACTGAAGTTACTTTATTCATTTTCTAAGTTATTTCTCATTCAAAATCGATTACAATTCTAGTCGAGTTGTCTAATTCATATAAATAGAAAAGTAGATCTAACATTTCATTTCTATGCTTAATCGCAAACTCGAAATTTTTTTGCTCTTAACAGTTGCATTCGAACTCTCTTGTTTTCTTCTAAACTCTTTTATTTCTTCACTTCTCCTTTCTATACAATACTCTAATGGCTTCTTCTAGTTCCAATCCTGCATCTGAAGTATACATAATTCCAGACACAAACTTCTAGGAAATTGCAAGAGATGCAGATGCTAAGCCATAGTACAAGTGTTTCACCAAATTGGGAGCCAGCCCACTCCACTTTGTAAAGAGTCTACACCATCACAGGTACACACTCTTGTTGATGAGAGGTGTGAAGTTGAAAAGGAAACCCAAGTGCATATAGGATCTTCTATTGAAACTTTCCCATTTTCTCAGAGGGAGTTACCAACACTTATATATGTTCAAAATCCCTCTTCCACTTCTCAAATTCTCCTCAACCAATTGTGTTTATCTAAACATAAAATGTTGTTGATCACTAGGAATCCAATCCTCTTGGTGAGGAAATTTCAAGTGATATGGTGCATGAAACCTTATTCACCACTAAGGACACTCATTTAGATGGTGATGGAATATATGCTGAGGTATATCCTGATGACAACAACAAAGGCACAGAGGTTCCTGGAGTCTTTACTCAGACTCTGTGGTGGCTGAGGAAACATTTCCCTTTGGTCTCATTAATGAGCCATTGGAGCACCAGGTGTCTTCACAGATATTAACCTAGGGGACCTCCACTCCATGTAAATGGCAACCCCTAGTCAATCCCCATCCATACAAAGACTATACTCTATGAGGAATTCAAATATCCAACCAGAATATATTAATGATTCATCTGAGAAATTGGATGAGGAGATAGATACTGAGGGACCCATTATAATAAGTGGTCATATCTCTAACTTCATGTTAGAATGGCTGAAGCCTGCGCAACATGGCAGTGATTTAGGACCATCAAATGGTGTTGTATCTGAAGATAAATTGAAAGAATTGTATGGAGACTAGTTGGATGGGTTCTATAATGTTGCTAAACAACTCCTCACGTCTCAATTGCCAAATCAAGATTATGTTGCTATTATATTGGAGTATGCAAAGGATCAAGAGGAAATTAAAGATATAAATGAGTAAATGGATGAAGAATGAGAAGCTAATGTAGATGCCTGGTTAGATGAGAAAGAAACTGTGAGTATGGAGGAGATGCTATAATGGATGAGAGAAAAATATTTGACTTCTCTTGGATCTTGTGAAAGGTCATTCACCCCAACTGCAATTTATGATACAATTCATGAGGCTGCCAAGGTGTAATTGCAAGTCAATCACTATCTTGCAAAGGGCTTCCAATCTGAGCTGGAAGAATATAGAAACAAGATGGAATCTAGGATGAACTCTATTGATGAGAAAATTATGCCCGATGTTCATGCTCCTAGATCAGAGTCATCTTTAGCAAGAATCCAAGTAAAAGAAATGAATGAGAAGATAGAGAAGATGGAGAAAGCCTTTAAGGAAATGGTAGAAAGTAACTCAAATGTTCAATAAAATCAGACCAACATCAATAATATAGTGGAGGTTCTGTAAAAGAATAGACATGTTGACAAATTGCCACGGGATGTTCCTCTTCATGATCTAGATCCACTTCATGTGGATCTATATTATCAAGCCAAGACAAGAGAAGGGAAGGCTCAAGCCTCTACTATTGCAAGCTTAAATAAGAGATTTGAAAAATTGACTGCAGACCAGCAAATTCTCTCCACCACTATTTCATAAATGGTGTCAAGTGTGAGTACTTTATAGAAGGGATTTAATACATCTATGTCAACTCATAGCATTACTCTTCAACAAGTGTTAACTCAATTATCATCCATTCAAACTCATCTCTCTACAATGACTATTCTAAGTCAAGCTCCTAAGGTGTAAGTATCTTCTCAGATCAGGCCAACTCACTCTTCCTTTCTACAATAGCAACAAGATATCAACTCTAAGGGGACAAAGAAAGAAGGGATGAGATTGAGGCTGAAAGATAAAAAGCTGTAATGCGAATATTAAGTGAAGAAGTATTGAAGCCTAATGTAGACAAAGAATTTCTCCAAACATTAAGGCCCATTAAGGAACAAGTTAAGGGCCATCACTGAGATCACATGAAACATAATAACAGTAAGTTGAGTTAAATTTGAGCAAAATGGAAAATTCTTCAAAGAGCCTGTAGTGTAGATAGAATCTGGCTACTTCAAGGTCTCAGTTGGTCTATTTGATCAACTTTCATATACAGAACTAGAGGCTCTACATAAAGCTATTGAAACTAAGGAGGATGTGTTAGTAATTGTGCTCTAAAGACAATACTTTTTATATTTTAAGGAAAATATTTATTATTAA
>QRFB01003909.1:23681-46709 GCA_008931105.1 Oenanthe javanica | reverse complement strand
TAATCCGCATTTTTTAGAATACCGGTTTTTCCGTGTTCAAAATAGTATGATTGTCGTTCAAGTCAGAGTCGGTACACTAAATTAACAAGTTCTAGTTGAGGCTCCTTTTGATATTTCTTGTTAAAACAACAATTAAAAATGTTGTGTTGTTAAAAAAAGTGCCGGTAGAAAAAGGAGAAATGGTCCAAAATGACACATTTTTATAAAATAATGTCAAAAATCTCATTTATGGGTAATATGACCATATATGTCACTCTAAGACCCAAGATAGTGTCGAGTTTTGCTCTTCATGTATTTTGAGTTCAAATTTTGAAGTTTTAAATGCATAATTTTTAATTAATATGTTTTAAAATTAAACATGTATCATGATTAAACGATTTTTAATATTTTAGAANTGTCACTCTAAGACCCAAGATAGTGTCGAGTTTTGCTCTTCATGTATTTTGAGTTCAAATTTTGAAGTTTTAAATGCATAATTTTTAATTAATATGTTTTAAAATTAAACATGTATCATGATTAAACGATTTTTAATATTTTAGAATTCAATAAGTCATAATTTGGGTTTTAAAAATATTAAAAAAAATTGCTCAAAACTCAACTTAAAATAGCGTTTTACCCAAAAACTCAACTTAAAGTAGCGTTTTGCCCTAAAACCCAACTTAAAGTAGTGTTTTAGCCGGCAAAACACAACTTTAAGTCACGTTTTGACCAAAAAAATGAAAAAAAATCAAACGCGACACGATCTTGCGTTTTCAATAAAACTCAACTTTATGTAACGTTTTGGAGTGACATTTTGGGTCATTCCATCCGATTATGTCATTTTGGGCATTTAGTGTTGTAATAGTGACACATAGGGCCATTACTCTAGAAAAAGTGTTGTCAGAAAAATTAGATGACTGTTTGATAATTTTTTTTGATTTGTTTATATTTTGAAATATAATATAAAAAATTGTTTTAGATATGTTTTAATAGTGAAAAATGTAATTACTTCCCGTCAAAGTTGAAAAATATATTTTTTTCAAAAGGATGAGGTCTTGCTTTATCTAAAAACATAAAGCTATTTTTAAATGTTTTTCAGAAATAATCTACCGTTGCTTTCTGAAATAGAAATCCCAAACACACCTTAGGTTAGGATGAATGTGAAATTTTAATATAAAGAGCCATAGACATAAAGCAGTTTCTTCAACTTAACAAGATTTACTTCAACGTTTAGACAATCATTTTATCACCGTATTAAGTTATCAGTTATCCTAAAAATTGAAATTAATAAGGGACCGTTTTAGTTTTATTAGGATTATATATTATATTTTAACACACCAACTTTAAATTATATGTTGGTTTGCTCTTTGAACACTTCAAAATGTCAGGACAAAAACTTTTTCTAATTTTCTCCAAGTTTTTAGCTATAGAAATTTAAATACTCACATGTATCATGTACATACAAACTTCTTGTTACTAGGAGTTGATGATCAGGAATTTGTATTATCAAGGAGATGAGTGTTTGCAAGAAGGCCCGGAATAAAACTAGTGTCTGACAAGATAAGCTTGTGTTTCTTTAACTTCGACAAAAAAGTATTGTTGTTTGCAAATTTTACGTTACAGGAAAGAGATTGTATATTCAGAATACTGGCTGAATAAGATAGGAATAATGTTCTACATAAACAATCATACACAAAGCACACACACCAAGTAAGTGGATGAATTAAGTTGGATTATAGCCAACTGACTGATTTGGTCATTCGGCAATGTTGATGGAGAAATTTGATAATATAGAGGTTCTTTGCCGGAAAAATATCTAGCGGGGCTGAATATCACCGGAGCGTGGTGGTTTGTATGAGATTGGGCGCTGAGATTGCTTGATTTTCAGAATAACTAGAGTTTTTGTTCTTTGACGGCTGTGAAATCTAATAATTCTGACCCCCAACAATGTGCCTACGTACCTCTATTTATAGGGAAAATAGAGGATCAAGTTCACGTAGTTCTTGGAAAAGCAGAAGTCCGTTAGGAGAACAAAACCCTAATTTGAATTAAATTAGGTAACTGGCAAGAAGAACCTTCCTGGAAGAGGTCTCTACATCTGGACTTATTTGGATAGGTCAAAGCCCAGTATAAGACTCAAGGAATTCATGGATCCAACGTTGACCCGAAAATTGTGGGCTCTAGCCGGTCCACTACAGCTATTTCCAAGATACCTTGACTAGAGGCCAGCACTAGATCCACCGCAAATGTAAGACACGTCCTAAGCCCCCAGACGAGGGTAACCCGCCTGAGTATAGGGAAATGATCTTCCACAATAAGGTTAACAACATATCATAACTCCCCTACGAGTGCAATCCGAGGAATATGGAGTTATGGTCTTCGATTAATCTGGATAGACATGGATAGTCGAGCTATCAATGGATCAAGGAACATAACAGCAATAAACCAGGTCGGGTCTACACATTCTGGAGTCCACACAAAATCTTTGGCTACTCCCTTGATGGCTTGGAAGAACTCTTTGCATTTGTCTGACAACTTTGACACGAACCTATTGAGAATGGTTATTCTTCCAGTTAGGCTTTGAACTTGCTTCATAGTAGTCGGTGACTTCATATCAAGGAGAGCTTGAATTTTGGTTGGGTTTGCTTCAATTCCCCTATGATTAACTATGAACCCGAGGAATTTCCTTGACTCTACCCCGAAAATACACTTCTAAGGATTAAGCTTCATCCTATACTTCCTTAGAATGCTGAACATTTGCCCCAAATGTTTCACATGATCGACTGCCTCCTTGGATTTTACCAACATGTCATCCACATATACTTCCATTGTCTTCCCAATCTGATCCTTGAACATCATGTTCACCAATCTTTGATAAGTTACCCCCGCATTGATCAGGCCAATGGGCATGCCGATGTAACAATACAATCATCTGTCTGTGATGAAGGAGGTGTGCTCCTGATCTGGATCATAATGGGAATTTGGTTATACCCCGAGTACGCATCCATGAAACTGAGATGTGCATGACCAGCCGTTGCATCTACCAACTGATCAATACTTGGAAGAGGAAAGTTGTCTTTAGGACAAGCCTTGTTTAGATCAGTGAAGTCAATACATGTCTTTTATTTCCCATTGGGCTTCTTCACTAAGACGGGGTTCGTGAATCATTCAGGATAGAAAGATTCTTTAATAAGACCAACATCTAAGAGCCTATCCACCTCTTCTGGCAATGCTTGAGCTCTTTTCCCAGTAATAGGGTGGCGTTTCTGCCTCATTCCTTTCTTCTTTGGATCAATATTAAGGCGGTTACACATTACCTCAGGATCAATTCTTACCATATCGGAATGACTCCATGCGAACACATCTAGGTTGGATTTGAGGAATTTGACAAATTCCTCTCGTAAGGCCGGTTCCAGGTGTGTGCCAATTTTCAGAACTTTCGTAGGATCCTCCGGATCTATGTGGATAGAAAGTGTGTCTTTCACTGGTCTTATTTTTTCTATTGCAAGGGGCATTCAGGGGTCCAGATCAAAGTCAAAGTCATCTTCATTCCAATTCAATGATGGGGAGAGATTCAGGTATAACCGCTTTGCCCTTCCTTTTTCTGGCCAAGGCTTGTTCTTCAGTTTCTTCATCACTAGCATCCTCCACACTTCCTTCCACGAACTCCTCTTTAGGAGGTGCTTCCAACATCATAATTTGAGGACATGGGTTGTTTTCAAGATAGATGACCTCTTCTACCGGTTCTTCTTCTTCTGGGAGTTCTACTGTATATAGGACATTGACTATGGCTTCTCTTTGGCTTTCAACCATATTATTTGACTGTGGTTATTTTTGACCTCTTGTCTTCTCGAAAACACCCACTGACTTGTTGTATCATTCCCTGGAATCAAACTAACATCCCCTAACACCGATAGGTGTAGGAAACTTCATGGACAAATGATAGATAGAAGTGATGACTCTCATCTCTTTCAAAAGTGGCCTTCCAATCAAGGCGTTATGAGTTGACTCCTGATCCACTACCAAGAAATCAATGATCTGGGTTGACGATAATCCCCCCTCTCTGAGGGTAACATGAAGGTGGATGGTTCCCTTAGCAGGGATGGACTCCCCTCCGAAGCCATATAAGAAGATGCTTTCAACGGCCAAGTCTTTGTCGAGGAGCCCCATCTTCTGGTATGTGTTGTAATATAAGATGTTTGTTGAGCTTCCATTATCTACAAAAACCTGATGGACATTCACTGTTTCAATCTTTATTGCTACTACCAAGGCATTATTATGTGGGTGATGTACCCATTTGGCATCCTCCTCGGTGAAAGTAATATATGTGGATTCTCCCTTGAAAAGCTTTATAAGCCTTGAAAGTAAATGTTGACATTAGTGAGAAGTCGGTACTTGGCTTCTTTCGCGTATTTTTCCATTGTGTTTCTGTCATCTCCTGCAATATGGTGTCCCCCAAAAATAGTGTGTATACTTTTGGCCCTAACAAGAGTAGGATCCAAGGCTGGCTCCTTATTGTTGGCTCCTAGGTCCGGTCTACTGTCTCTTCTTGGGGAAGGATGATTAACTTTGTACTTTTTCACCCATTCTGTGAGGTGCCCTTCCTTTATTAATACTTCAACTTCGTCTTTCAGTTGTCGACATTCGTGAGTGTCGTGCCCAGTAGATTCAAGATACTCGTAATACTTCTTTTGATCATTTCTTTGCCAAACTGATGGGGGAAGAGGCCTCTTGAATAAACCCTTATTTTTGTTGACTTCATAGATATGTTCTACTCCGGTAACTAGAGGAGTATACTCATTTCTTCTGCTCTCGTAAGAGGGTGGAGGGCTCCAGTTCCTTTTGTTATGTGTCATGTTCACCCTATTCGGGCTCCTAGGATTCCCCCTATATTCAGATGGTGGAGTCATATCCCTCTTATTGGCTTTGAACTTTGACCCTGATTGAGTATTGTCTCCCAAGGATTACTCGATTCTTTTGAAGGGCTCTGTCTCGGCATAGAGGGAGGCCAAAGTCGATGGTTCTTTCCCTTACAAATGCTTCCAAAAATTTGTCACAACCTTCAAACCTACAATGAGAAAACTCTTTAAGGTACATCTGTTGCCCCTCTAACCCCTGCGGCTTCAGAGTTGAATCTTTTGAAGTACGCTTGCGGATTCATTATCCCTTTGTTTGACATTAGCTAGAGTTGTGACCAGAGGAGCATATTTTACTGCAGCTTGGAATTGTGTTAGGAAGAGAATTTACATTTGATCCCATGATGTGACCATACATGCTCCCAACTTCTGAAACCATACTTGAGCAATGTCCCTCAATATAGCAGCCAAGAGCCTACATCTAGCCAAGTCAGGCACCTGATAGACATCCATATCAGTATTGAATTTTGCCAAATATTCAACTGGGTCGAAGTTCCCATGATAGCGGAGATCAATAGTGTTTCGATAACCCTGTGGAAGCGAAGCTTCCCTTACCGCTTGAGAGAAGGGATAAGGGGCCTGCACCAGAGTTGTGGACCTTCCTCCATCAATGAAGGTGAGAAGCTTCTTCAATTCATCGACATTTATGTTACCCACACCTGGAATATTTTGTATTTCCGAAATTTGAGATAAGGGACTAACCTATGAGGCATTTACTGAGGGCGCACCCTGAGGTGGGGGGACGGCCTGATTATTATTACCTGAGTTATAAGCTGGTGTGACTTGATTGATGACAGAGGGCTGAGGCGTGCCCAGGATGACAAGAGGAGGTCGAGGTGCATCCTGACCAGTGGGGGGAGGTGAAGGTGCGTTTTGATTAGTTGGAGGTTGAGCCATACCTTGAGTAGTGTGAGTAGGTTGGGGCGCACCCTGCTGAGTTTTTGGAGGAAGGGGATGATTCTGGGTGTTTGAGGACCTTTATTATTCTGACTATTCTTCCTTCGAGGGGTGTGACGTCTGCTTTCAGATGAGCTCTCAGATTAGACAAAGGTGATGATAGGTTCAGCGTTGTGGCGCTTCCAGTGAGGAAGAGGCCTATGATTCACAAAGTTATCATCTCTCCTTCGAAGTCGGTTTGAAAGAGCCTCACGAGTATGTGGATCAATATTCTGTGGGAAACCTTCATCCGGGTGAATTGATGTTAGGGATATGGGGTTGATGATAGGCCTTTCCCCTGCCCTTTCCTCTCTTCTGCGAGTTTGGTCTCTTGCCTCTTCCTACAAAATTAACCTACCATTCCTATCACAAACATAATCTCTATTGCGTTCGGGGGTTACATGGGCATTATGCCTCCTTTCAGAAGTGAGGCCTGAGCGATGTGGGTGTGGAGGACGTTGGGCTTCTCCTACAAGAATCATTCTCCTCTCAGTATTCTCCCAATGGTTCTGATTGGTAGCACCACTTCCAAATTCTAACCTTCTAGGGTGACTCTATGGAACCTACTATTACGGGCATCTTCCAACCTTTTTCCTTCTCCATTGAGGGTATATCTCCCTCCTTCCCAGGGCGACGTTCAAGAGTGCACAGACGCTCATCAAATCCATTGAAGTTCTCATGGAGGCTTCTGACCGTATTCCCAATAAAAAATAAATGCTCCATCATCTCTGAGTTAGTCATCATAATGGGGGGAGGTCCCTCAAGGATCCGACCACCATCGGAAGGATTGGTTACATGCTCATGAACATACTCATCATGATCATGGTAATTCTAATTGTTCTGACCACGACCCTGGCCAAGTGACCATGCTTCTTCCTCCCTCATGTCGTTCATCAGCTGATCTTGTGGTTGTGACATTTTTTCTCCTTAGATGATGAGAGCCCCTCATTATAGCGCCAATTTGTTGATGGAGAAATCTGGTATTCAACAAAGATCGAGGTTCTTTTCCAGAAAAAGATCTAGCGGGGCTGAATATCGTCGGAACATGATGATTTGTATGAGATTGGGGGCTGAGATTGCTAGGTTTTCAGAATAACTAGAGCTTTTGTTCTCTGACGGCTATGAGCTCTAATAATTCCGACCCCCAACAATGTGCCTACGTACTTGTATTTATAGGGAAAATAGAGGATCAAGTCCACGTAGTTCTTGTCAAAACAGAAGCCCGTGAGGAGAACGGAGCCCTAATTTGAATTAAATTAGGTAACTGACAAGAAGAACCTTCCTGGAACAGGTCTCTACATTTGGGCTTGTTTGGATAGGTCAAAGCCCAGTATAAGGCCCAAGGACTTCATGGATCCAATATTGACCCAGAAATCGTGGGTTCTAACCGGTCCACTACAGCTATTTTCAAGGTACCTTGACTGGAGGCCAGCACTAGATCCATCGCAAATGTAGGACACGTCTTAAGCCATCAGACGAGGGCAACCCGCCTGAGTACAGAGAAATGATCTTCCAAGATAAGGTTAGCAACATACCATAACTCCTCTACGAGAGCAACCCGAGGAATATGGAGCTATGGCCTTCGATTAATCTGGATAGACATGGATAGGCGAGCTATCACTGGATCAAGGAACATAACAGCAATAAACCCGACCGGGTCTATGACAGAGACGGGCGCGCCCTCCATTGAGGAGAGAGAAGGCGCGCCTTGGCCTGCACAAAAATCACATATAACAGGCTAACTTATAGGATATTCCATCCCTTCTTTCCATTCTTATGAATACTATGTCTCAGCTTGGTCCCCAGGTCAAAACTTGATGATAATAAACAGAGACTTGTAGGTTCTGTGCATCAACTATCTAGCATTGCTCAATAAACATACATCATCCTACCACATTTGCAAACATAACAATAAAGTAGTTGTACATAACTTCCTACGGTGTTTGCCAAAGCTTCAAGTGAACCCGAAATAGGCCATGGACTTGTGCAACACAGAAAGTTTTCTTAACTTATGTGAAAGTGTTCAATCACTCAAACTTTGAAATATATGCAAGCTTGCTACTTCATGACTGATGACTTTAACATCTATACGCCACAGAAGAAGTTTCTGTAAGTTGCCTAATTATGATAGGAATTTATATAATTGACGTCCATGTCTTCAGAACCCATGTTGCTGAAGAGATTAAGAGAGGAGTGTTAGCTGGTATAAAAAGGGTGTCTGCCAGGATAAACTGCGGAATCAGAATTTGAATAGATTCGTTGCTGAAATTGAAAATAAAATTCTTTTACTCATTATTCAAAATTAGACGGGGCTCACATGAAAAAACTACTGATTAATAAGGACAAAACATGACTGCAAATAAAAAAATTCATTTTATTTTCCAGCTCAGCAGGGACTTTAGCCTTAGTTATTGATTCTGCCACCGAGGATAAACCAACGTTTCTTCAAGTTTGATAAAAAAAATAATGTTGTTTGCAATGTTTACATATCATGGCATGAAATGCGTCATACTGTTATTCAAAAAATTTAGGAGGAATTATATATATAATGCGTTGTTATTTACTCTTTGCGCTCCATTCGTTACCACCAGTCACCAACACAGAGACTTCAGACTCCCCATGAGACCTGCAGTGTATATCACCTCTTTTAAATACCGCATGATATACTTGGTTAAGAAAACTAAATATAGATAACTCTTCAAAACTCATTTCTAATCCTATCATACTATAATAGAAACATTTAAAAAATTTATACAGTACATAAGTATGTAAGTGAGGGCCAACACCTCTTATCCGGAGATCAGAAAAATAAGTAAAATAGGTTTGTTAGATAGACAATCATACAGAAAGCACACACACCAAGTAACTTGATGAACTAAATAGTTGGATTGTAGCGAAAACCGACTGGTTTGGCCATTGTGCTTACAGGATATACCATCCCTTCGTTTCATTCATTCTGAATAGTGAATACTCCTATGTCTTAGCTTGGTCCCTTCCCTTGGACAGAACTTGATGATAATAGCCAGAGACTTGTAGGTTTTAGGTAAAAAAAAACATATATCATCATACTCACTTCTGCAGAATATAACAATAATGTAGACATTGTAATTGTAACTGATAAGGTCACTGGGAATAATGCAATGCATAATTGTGATTTGGCTCGGTAAATGGCTTGTCAGCACTTAACATGATAAGATATGGCTCATGTGACCACATGCTTAAGACTCTAATCCCATGTTATTATGATAATTAAGTGTCTTTTAAGTGAAATAATTATTATCTCTTGTTATAAATTTTAATAGAACAAATTCAAAATTACTTGGAAATAGACATGCATGAAAGTCGGCTTATTTTTTTTCAAGTAAATTTTATTCAACGGGTTCATAATTTATAGACATTCACTACTGTCATACCACAGTTAATGAATCTGTTTTTATGTTATTTCGTACTGTACATAACTCTTCATTCTTCAAAACTCATTTCTAGTTCCATTATAGAAATACATGCACCCTTGTCGAGCATCATTAAGCCAAGGAATCTTGTCCATGGTTCTCAAGGTGTCCATGTGATGTTCCTGTAATCTAAACACAATCTTAACTCCTTATTTTTGTCTTCTCAGGACCACTTGGTTTTATTATTCTCACTGTCCGNTGTTAGATAGACAATCAAACAGAAAGCACACACACCAAGTAACTTGATGAACTAAATAGTTGGATTGTAGCGAAAACCGACTGGTTTGGCCATTGTGCTTACAGGATATACCATCCCTTCGTTTCATTCATTCTGAATAGTGAATACTCCTATGTCTTAGCTTGGTCCCTTCCCTTGGACAGAACTTGATGATAATAGCCAGAGACTTGTAGGTTTTAGGTAAAAGAAACATATATCATCATACTCACTTCTGCAGGATATAACAATAATGTAGACATTGTAATTGTAACTGACAAGGTCACTGGGAATAATGCAATGCATAATTGTGATTTGGCTCGGTAAATGGCTTGTCAGCACTTAACATGATAAGATATGGCTCATGTGACCACATGCTTAAGACTCTAATCCCATGTTATTATGATAATTAAGTGTCTTTTAAGTGAAATAATTATTATCTCTTGTTATAAATTTTAATAGAACAAATTCAAAATTACTTGGAAATAGACATGCATGAAAGTCAGCTTATTTTTTTTCAAGTAAATTTTATTCAACGGGTTCATAATTTATAGACATTCACTACTGTCATACCACAGTTAATGAATCTGTTTTTATGTTATTTCGTACTGTACATAACTCTTCATTCTTCAAAACTCATTTCTAGTTCCATTATAGAAATACATGCACCCTTGTCGAGCATCATTAAGCCAAGGAATCTTGTCCATGGTTCTCAAGGTGTCCATGTGATGTTCCTGTAATCTAAACACAATCTTAACTCCTTAGTTTTGTCTTCTCAGGACCACTTGGTTTTATTATTCTCACTGTCCAATTACACTAACATTTATTAACAATCAACTTTGGACAGATAAAAGTGACAAGACAACAAGTCAATAATAGTAATGCACTGCCTTCTCTTCCTTATAATATGTTATGCTAATGTACTACATCAACTCATGCAACACCTTCAAAGTTAAAACACAGCCTTCAATCTTGTTCTTTCCTTTCTAACAAAATGGTCTCAAGTGAAACCATCCAGACAAATGCCACAAACATTGAGCCAAATTCAAGTCCTCGTATATCTTTCTCCTCCGATTTTCTTGATAACAATTTCATCTCTAGTATTAATATTTCTCCGGTTGAAAAAGAGCATGAAAACAAACGAGAGAAAACATTCGAATTTCTCTCTACTGATAGCCAGACAATGCTATCAGCTGATGAGCTCTTTTCTGAAGGGAAGCTACTTCCTTATTGGCAAATGCGTCATGAGATAAAAAAGATTACTCTCAAATCCGATGATGGACCGAAAGCAAAAGCAAAAGTCGAAGATTCAAACAAAGAGAGTAAAGGGAGTTGGTTTGTTGATGACGATCCCTCTCCTAGACCACCTACATGCACAGTTTTATGGAAAGAATTACTACGGCTCAAAAAACAACGGCCATCTACATTGTCACCATCATCTTCATCGTCGTCATCGTCATCTTCAAGCTCACTTGTGGATTCACAAGGCACCGATAAAGAGGAGAGATCAGGAAATAAGGAGAAGCATGTGAAAAAGATTAAGAAAGGATTGGAGAGAACTAAATCAGCGACTATGAGAATAAGACCAATGATTAATGTACCAATTTGCACACAAAGAAATAACAGTGCCCTTCCTCCTCTCTTTTCTTTTAAGAAAGGAAAACTAGAGAAGCAAAAGTGAGATATAAAGTGTGTTAATGAGTAGGATTGTGTAGTATGTTCCTTTGTTCTTCCTTTAATCATGTCAAATTCTTCCTTCAGATTCTTATTGTTAATGTATTAAGAATGTTACTTGTAGTGCATCTGAATATCTGATGAATCACAAAGTAAATTATATCTTACTAAGATAGATTCTTAGTAATCTACACAAACTTATCTTTCAATTTCGAGTGAGAAAGAGCGCGAAAGAGCCTGATTATTTTCAAAGACTTATGGTAATACCTTAAGATCTTGGGAATGGTCATCAAACAAGTGGCTTTGTAGCATATTGAATACTCATTTCTTTAAAAAAAAAAAAAAAGAAGTTGATGATTCAAGACTCAGCGGAGACATCTGCAATTGCCATTACACTAAATACAGACGCTGCATGTCGTGTCGCTGTGTTCACATAATGCATTCAGCTTTAATGTTGGAGAACATAATGCATTCTAGCACTCAGCTTTAATGCTGGAGCACATAATGCATTCAGCTCTAATGCTTAATAACTCTCGCTTCTGGTCTATGGTTGACCCAAGATCTAGAATGACCTTATGACCATGCCATAATAATGATATTATATGTTTTAATTAATTGTAGAAATGTATGCACGCATCCGTTGGAACAGAATCCGACAGATGGTTACAGGATCAAGAGTCAAGAGTCAAAACTGACTCTCAAATAAATTTAATTTGGCAGAAGTTGAATTGGAAATCACATGTTACTGCTCTCAAATAAACAATCTCTAGAGTAAAACTTGTCAGCAATAGTCACAGGTACAATCTAAAGTCTGATGCATAGGAAACTTGCTTCTGTAATAATCAAAGTTTTAGAAGCACAATCAAGGAAATTGAGCTTGAGTTCAGATATATACTTTAAACTTTGATTCAGAGTCATGTTCTAGACTTCTAGTATACACTAAATAAAGTGGTAATTAAAATTATCACCGTCATTAGCACAATTCACATTAGACAAGTTATAGCAGTTACCGAAGAGGCGATGCTCCATTAGTGTACCTCTTAAAAATGTATATCAGAGAAAAACTTAAAATAATTGGAGAATTCACAAGTGTTGACTTCACAATTCATCAGTCATTTTAAAAAAATATATATATACTTATAACTTTACCATCATTCGAAATTAAAATCAAATGAAATTTTTTTTGTCGCGAACCATGACAAATTTGATAACTCAATGTTTGGCATCAACCAAATTTTAGGCATTTGAAAGACATATTAAGTGGATATATTTCTGATGCCGACAACTTAAAGATATCAACTAGGATAGGACTGGTTGGTGAAACAAAATACTAGTACTTGATCAGTCACGAGTCGCACTTGTATAGTTGTATAGGATAAAACTGAAGGTAAATTAAACATATTTCATCAAAGTTTGTCTACCCTCACTTCAATAAGCTCTTTCATTGAAATTTAATAAGCAAAAAGATTTGGCATGGAAAACAACGCGAAGGAAATAGAGAGGGAGTGCCTACCAGTGATCAAACTCTACAAAGACAAAACCGTAGAGAGACTCTACATCTCATCACCCATTGTTCCACCATCCACTGAAATCATTCCTGGAGTTTCATGCAAAGACATTACCATTTCGACCACTGTCTCTGCACGCCTTTATCTCCCTAATCTCTCCGACAGTAACAATAGAAAGTTTCCAATTTACATCTATTATCATGGAGGCTACTTCTGTTTCGAGTCTGCCTTCTCAACTCTCTTTCATACTTTCATTTCCTTTCTAGCTTCCGAAGCTAACGCTGTTGTCATTTCAGTAGAGTACAGATTAGCCCCCGAGCACGTTTTGCCCGTGGCTTATGAAGATTCTTGGGAAGCTCTCCAATGGGTTGCTTCTCATTCCACTAATAGTGAAAAAACAGACGATTCATGGCTTGTGAACTATGGAGACTTCGACAGGGTTTACATAGGTGGAGACAGTTGTGGTGCAAATATTGTACACAACATTTTGTTACGTGCTAGTATTGAGAATATAGCTGGTGAGGTGAAAATATTCGGTGCACTTTTGTCACATCCTTATTTTTGGGGTTCTAAAACTATAGGAACCGAATCAAGTGATGATCATGAAGAGAGGATTCCATATAAGATATGGTATTTTTCGTACCCAAATGTGTCGGGTGGGATTGATAATCCGATGATCAATCCGTGGATCGACGGAGCACCAAGTTTGGCATTGTTAGCTTGTTCCAAGTTGCTGGTGTGTGTATCAGAGAAAGATGAGTTGAGAGAGAGAGGTTTGAAGTATGTTGAGTGTGTGCAAGAGAGCAAGTGGAAAGGTGAGATAGAGGTGATTGAAGTTGAACAAGAGGATCATTGTTTTTTTCTTTTTGATCCGGAGACAGACAAGGCTAAGAGTTTGGTGAAGCGATTTGCTGCTTTTATCAACTGATTCGTTTACCTGTTGGAACCTGGTGACTCGTGTTCTAACATCCCGACTTTTTGGGATATTAACTCTATATCAAAACCCAATAAAAAGAACACCGCATATTTATTGATGACAAAAGACAAGTCAAAGTACAATGGAAGGTCAAACGAAAATTAAAGTTCACAGTAAAGAGGTGCAGCTTTCACAATAAACAATACTGAAATTTAGAAATAAAATTAAAATATCTCATAGCATGCTTGAGGCGTTTTTATTCATTCCCAAATTAACCTAAAATATTAGAAATGGGTGAACTACAATCAACTAAAGATCTGGAAAGAAACTTACCTCAATCAATAATCAAGCTATTCATGAAGAGATCCTAAATTAATCACATATTCAACACAAACAACAATGAAAAATAACATATCTGTTGGTGAGATTACGAAGCTGTATGAATAGTAATCATGATAACTCAACACTAGAACAGGACAAGTAAATAATACTACGCCTACACAGAAATCAGGAAGAAATGAAGACAAGGCAAATACAGTGAATCAAGACATTAGAAGAAGTTTTGAAGTCTATTACAGGTCACTGAGAGAAGTTCATTAATATGTTCATGCCTCAGTGAAGAATAATGGTTGAAGACTTTCAAGATTTCAGAAATGTTGAAGATTCAGTATAGAAGTGAGCATTGATTGAAGATAGACAGTGTTGGAAGCATAGAAATCTAGAAGAATTGAAGATAGGGTAAAGACAAAGGTTAAAGAAGATAGCTGCAGTCTTGAAGTTATACTCACTAAAGGAAGTTCATTTATATATTCAAGTGTCAGTGAAGAACAGAGAATGAAGTATTCAAGATTATAGTAGTAATGAAGACGTTGTCTAAGTACCAGAAAAGATTCTAGTGAAAGTATAATGTTTATTTATAATCAGTTTTCGAAGCAATAAAGAACTGCTGCATTCATGTCATTTGATTTAAATGAGAATATGGAGATCAAGATCAGTGTTAGTCATTTGTGAACCAGACCAGTGCACTAAGTGTCAACACAAAGGAATTGGTCAACATGTTTTTTGCACAAGAAGAATTGACAGAAAGCCAAGTATGTATTGATTTAATAAAAGTTGAAATTAATCCAAGTCATTATACAAGGTGGAGAAAATCGACACATAGTATTACTAGGTGAAGAAATTCGATACATGTTATACAAGGGAGGTAAATTCAACATATAGCTTTCCATATGTCAAAAAGAAGCTAAGTCATGTATACAAGGAGAGAAACTCGACACATGCAATAAATGGAAGACAAAGTCGACACTTAGACTTCTTGAATCATTGAAATTATTCTAAGGCATATACATGGAGAGCTATATTCGACACATGCCATCAAGATGCTTAAAAGAAACTAAGTCTAGTACCCTTGTGTGATAAAATTGACACATGCTCAATATTGAGACTAAAAATCGACACATGGATCTTGGCTTCATGGAAATGATTCTAAGGCATGAAGGAGGAGACAAAAATCGACACATAGGTCATGCACCAAGAGAAAACGACACATGTTGTCAAAGTCAATTCAAGTCAACTCTAGTCAATATACAAGGCAATATTATTCGACACTATGAAACATACATTATTTTCTAAGTACTAATACATGGAAATAATATTCGACACTTAGAAAATATCCACGGGATTCTCAAGTCAACATACAGGGGAGAAATTGTCGACACTTAGAAAGCCGTTCAATTATTGTAAAGCCTACACTATATAAACAAATGAATCTAATTCATTTGATAAGAGAGTGTGTGTGAGAGAATACACACAACCACACAGGGAGATACAGAGAGAAACTGAAGCCAGAAAAAAAGAAATACAAAGCCATACACATACCTTCTTACTAGAGTTTTATAATCTAGTCGGTTCATTATGTTGTAAATATATAGGACTATTATAAAACACTCTCTGTTAGATTGATTTCCTTTTATACATTCACATATCTATACTTTATAATATGAATCAGTCAGATCTCTTTGTTGTAGTGAAAAACTAATTTGTTTTTCAGAAACTGGTTCATTAAAATCGGGTGTAGCTTCCATCTGGGTTTATATACGAAAGATATATTCCCTGAAACTTGTCTTGTTTAATTACTTGTTAATTTTCTAGAACTTTATTGTTTATTCATAAAAATAGAAAATTAGTAAGACAGCCTCCTAAACACTACAAGGACTCGAACCACTAACCGAACTCTAAATTATTTATCCGTAAAAGATTCGAAAGAATTTTTTAATTTAGTGAGTATCGTATTCAACCCCCCTTCTACGATACTTCCGGGACCTAATAATTGGTATCAGAGCTTGCTGATTGATATACAAATCAGGATCCATTAGCTCAGTGAAGCTCACCATGTCGAAGCTATTTGGACTTAGAATGAGGAGGCCTTGTTAAATAAGTTTAATTATAAACTTTTAATAAGTTTATTTTATAAACTTTATAAACTTTTATTAGTTTATGTTATAAATTTTAATTAGTTTATTTTATAAAATTAAAATTAAATTTATTTTATAAACTTTGATAAAATTTATTTTATAAACTTTTATTAGTGTATGTTATAAATTTTAAATAGTTTATTTTATAAACTTATTATTAAATTTATTTTATAAACTTTTATAAATTTTGTTTTGTAAACTTTTATTAGTTTATATTATAAATTTTAATTAGTTTATTTTATAAATTAAATAAAGTTTACGATTCATATTTATTAAACTTGATCCATGTGAATTCGTTAGACATGNTGTAAATATATAGGACTATTATAAAACACTCTCTGTTAGATTGATTTCCTTTTATACATTCACATATCTATACTTTATAATATGAATCAGTCAGATCTCTTTGTTGTAGTGAAAAACTAATTTGTTTTTCAGAAACTGGTTCATTAAAATCGGGTGTAGCTTCCATCTGGGTTTATATACGAAAGATATATTCCCTGAAACTTGTCTTGTTTAATTACTTGTTAATTTTCTAGAACTTTATTGTTTATTCATAAAAATAGAAAATTAGTAAGACAGCCTCCTAAACACTACAAGGACTCGAACCACTAACCGAACTCTAAATTATTTATCCGTAAAAGATTCGAAAGAATTTTTTAATTTAGTGAGTATCGTATTCAACCCCCCTTCTACGATACTTCCGGGACCTAATAATTGGTATCAGAGCTTGCTGATTGATATACAAATCAGGATCCATTAGCTCAGTGAAGCTCACCATGTCGAAGCTATTTGGACTTAGAATGAGGAGGCCTTGTTAAATAAGTTTAATTATAAACTTTTAATAAGTTTATTTTATAAACTTTATAAACTTTTATTAGTTTATGTTATAAATTTTAATTAGTTTATTTTATAAAATTAAAATTAAATTTATTTTATAAACTTTGATAAAATTTATTTTATAAACTTTTATTAGTGTATGTTATAAATTTTAAATAGTTTATTTTATAAACTTATTATTAAATTTATTTTATAAACTTTTATAAATTTTGTTTTGTAAACTTTTATTAGTTTATATTATAAATTTTAATTAGTTTATTTTATAAATTAAATAAAGTTTACGATTCATATTTATTAAACTTGATCCATGTGAATTCGTTAGACATGTACACATTGCAGTAGAATTCGACATATGTGGTCAAAGTCAACTTACAAGGCACTTGAGAATTCAACACAAGTTCCTACCAGGTGAAGAGACTTCGACACATGTGTTTAATGGCTTCAAAAGTGGCTAAGTAACCTATACATTGCTTACGAATTTGACATATTGTATGAATGGAAGATGAAAATTATTCTAAGGCAATGTAGAGTGTACACTAGTCGACACATGTGGCTACTAGATAAAGCAAAGTCGACACATGGACTTCATGGGGCATGGGATTTGACACATGACCAAAGTGCTAATTGGTACCCCAAGTTTTGTACCCTTTAATTTTTATTTTAGATTTATTTATTTTTTCAGAAAATTTAAAATTCTTGAAAAATAAATTTTTTCTTCAGTATTAATTTATGATATTTTAATGTTTAAGAAAATTAAAAATTCTTAAAAATTAATTTGTTGTAAATTTTTATTTTTGATTAATTTATTTTCAAAGAAAATTAAAAATTTTGTAAACTTAAATTTTTCTTAAATATTAATTCGAGGATGCTCAAGAAGAAGTAGTTGATTTTCCAGGTATTGAAGACAACTAAAATTGAATGAAGATTATCCGATGAAGTTAATTCTGGAACATATTGAAGAAAAAGTGGTATTAATTTTCTCATAGGTTTACTCCATTGGATCCCACTAGTTATTCAGATGCTGAAAAAGAAGAGATTAATTTGGGTATAGTTTTTTATTAATTTGAGTTGAATTTTTTGGATGAAAAATCTTAGGGGTTAAAGTAGTGAAGTAGAACAGACTGGACTACCTGGCATTTCAGTACAAACCTTAAAGTTTATTCTACAGGGAGATTACAGAAAGTTTGTGTTAACACTGCAAATCATCCGGAACACATGATTACAATCATAGGGAATCTAAGGATATAACCACATTATCTTTAGATGAACTATTTGTGTGCTAGAGGCCTATGAACTAGAATAAGAGCTGAAGAAGATAATATTTGGTAAGACAGGTTGTTAGCATATCCACTGTATTTGTGACCCAGGAACCAAATTTGATTGACGTCAAGGTTGAGAACCTCTGAACAGACACGAAATGATCCAATAAGCAGAATTGAAGATGTAATAGCTCGAGGTAATGGTCAAGGTGTTGTATGTGAATTTGACACTTTGGAATATCTTGAGAACTGGACTGTAAGTCAAGCCTACAAGGCAAATAGAATTTCAGTGACATCAGATTCAGACGGAATCTCAATTCTTAATCTAAGGTCATTACCTATAGATTCTATAAATGAGATTTTCAAGATCAGTTCAGGAGGTGGTTACAAGACATGGATGGTTTATATTAGAAAGACAAGATCAGGGGTTTGCTACACAGTTTGAAGAAACATGTACAAGCAAAAGATGACAGACACTATATTGGGTTGTAGCAGGAATCTAAAGCATTAGTGAGGATGCAGCAAGGGAAAACATTTGTTGGTGAAGTTACATGCAAGGTTGATTCTATCAGTGACAGTGATGAACCACATGGATATCTGGTTTCAATGACCAATACTGGAGATGAATCACTAAGCATATCACATGTACACATTCTAACTAGTATACTTTATCTAATTCAGAACTGTATGATTATTAAGTTTTGAAATGTATTATATTCATGTCAGCATGTTAGCATCTTATGACTTAAATGCTTAATTGATTGCTAAGAATGAGATTTGCATGCTAGGATCCATGAGTTTAATTAGTACATTTTATACTTGCTTTTCCATGCAGTAAAATGAATATCTAGAATTANGGACTTAAGCACTATCTACAGGGCACTAGGAAATTCTTTGTCAAGGGTTTTCTGGAAAAGTATTGAAAAGGAAAAGTGTTAGATTTCAAGTAAGAAAGATGGAAGCTCACTCAACTGGGAGTGAGGAAATTTGGTTGTAGATGACATGGATTATTTATGCAAAGGTAAAGTGAACTTTTCAGTAAAGCTTCATCAGTAAAGAGTTCGTTATGATATGAGAAGCTCTCACATTTGTTGATCTAGACAATGGATTTTATGATAAAGATGAAATTGGTGAGAGGACTGCTTCATATGGAATTCAATCCAGAAGGACATTTTGAAGTACGTCACATAGGAAAGTCAATGAAAACATCACATTAAAGCAAATTATGTCATGGAAGAAATATGCTTAGTGGTGGTTGATGACAACCCAAATTACAAGTTGGTGATGTTCGTGCATTCAACAGATAATGTATCACATATGGTGATTGATCACATCCGACAGATCAAGTTGGAAGCAAAGTAAGATGTGAGAACTTTGAAGTCAGATATTGGAACTCAATTTCGTGAATGAAGTTCTAAATGAAGTATTCACTAATAAAGATACTTTGAAGCTGAAGCAATTAACACAGCATGTTGCTTTAATCAACAAGATCGTGAAAATACATCATATGAGTTAATGGCCAACCAGAAGAAAACACTAAAGCTCCTTCGTGTGTTTAGAGGAAATTAATATTTATAGAAGATTTAGATGAACATCTTGGCAAGTTTGAAGTTAAGGCTCATGGTACAATTTTCCTCGGCTACTCATTGAAGTTAAAAGCTTTCAAGACATATGTGATTGAAAACTAGAAGGTGATTGAAAGTCTGAATGTATCGTTCTACTACACCAAGCTCCCAAGCATTCAAATGAAAGACTATTCTGAATCTTGAAAGTTTGACACCCCATCATAGTCAAATTCAGATACTGATGTTGAAACTGAAGTTGCAGAAGGAATCAATGATAATGATGATGATTCAGATCCTATTGATGGAAATGGTAGTGAATCTACACAACTCGTGAACTTTAATAGAATACACTTAATAAGGTGAAGGATCTTCAACACATCCTAGTAGCAACTCAGGGGGAGAAAATAAAAGAAGGATCTACTAGTCATACTCAACACAATGAAGATCAAAGGAATACATCAAGAACATATCTATCAAGACAAAAGGTTTGAAGTCAAATTCAATCCTGGAGTCTAGTTCTTATTGATCCGAATTTTAAAGTAAAGGCTAGAAGTGCTATGCCAAGTAAATGGTTATTCTTCGGGAAAGAACAATTGTTAACAGTTGGCAGTCCAAATAAGAGTGAAGATGCACTGATTGATCCAGATTGGGTGATTGCAAATGCAAGATCATCTCAATCAGTTCGAAGGCAGAATTTATTGAAGCTANTTTTATTCAAATATTCTGCATATTCTTGAATTACTTATGTGATTATTTTCATATGATCTGCTCCACTCACATAGTTGTACAAAATGCTATATTAGATCATGTATTGCTTGTTAGGGATAAGATGATTAAAAGATTGTAGAATTATCTAAGTAGTCAGTAAAATTTGTAGATACGAGACTTGATCTAAAACTGACTTAGATAATTAGAGATAGTTAAAATGTTAGACAATAATAGAAATGGATTAAGAAGGATTTGTAATTAATTTATTAGTTCTTCTTTTCTATGTGCTTTTATGCATATTGAAACTGTTTTTACCACTGTTGAAAGCAATATCTCTAACCCATCTGAACTCAAAGTTGAGTACCAAGAAACTTAATTATTTGTGATTGCAGAGTATGTAACAAAAGACAAAGGTTATGTGATTTCATGACAGTTATTGTACGAGGCATATTATTAAAATTGGATCTCTAACATCACAGTTGGTTGAGAAATCCTACCCAACGGTAATCTTTGGAGATGACAGCAAAAGATGTACAAGGAATTTGGATATCTTGATTTTTGGAATTGTGATCAATGGAAGTATTTTTCTGGAAAAGTATTGAAAAGGAAAAGTGTTAGATTTCAAGTAAGAAAGATGGAAGCTCACTCAACTGGGAGTGAGGAAATTTGGTTGTAGATGACATGGATTATTTATGCAAAGGTAAAGTGAACTTTTCAGTAAAGCTTCATCAGTAAAGAGTTCGTTATGATATGAGAAGCTCTCACATTTGTTGATCTAGACAATGGATTTTATGATAAAGATGAAATTGGTGAGAGGACTGCTTCATATGGAATTCAATCCAGAAGGACATTTTGAAGTACGTCACATAGGAAAGTCAATGAAAACATCACATTAAAGCAAATTATGTCATGGAAGAAATATGCTTAGTGGTGGTTGATGACAACCCAAATTACAAGTTGGTGATGTTCGTGCATTCAACAGATAATGTATCACATATGGTGATTGATCACATCCGACAGATCAAGTTGGAAGCAAAGTAAGATGTGAGAACTTTGAAGTCAGATATTGGAACTCAATTTCGTGAATGAAGTTCTAAATGAAGTATTCACTAATAAAGATACTTTGAAGCTGAAGCAATTAACACAGCATGTTGCTTTAATCAACAAGATCGTGAAAATACATCATATGAGTTAATGGCCAACCAGAAGAAAACACTAAAGCTCCTTCGTGTGTTTAGAGGAAATTAATATTTATAGAAGATTTAGATGAACATCTTGGCAAGTTTGAAGTTAAGGCTCATGGTACAATTTTCCTCGGCTACTCATTGAAGTTAAAAGCTTTCAAGACATATGTGATTGAAAACTAGAAGGTGATTGAAAGTCTGAATGTATCGTTCTACTACACCAAGCTCCCAAGCATTCAAATGAAAGACTATTCTGAATCTTGAAAGTTTGACACCCCATCATAGTCAAATTCAGATACTGATGTTGAAACTGAAGTTGCAGAAGGAATCAATGATAATGATGATGATTCAGATCCTATTGATGGAAATGGTAGTGAATCTACACAACTCGTGAACTTTAATAGAATACACTTAATAAGGTGAAGGATCTTCAACACATCCTAGTAGCAACTCAGGGGGAGAAAATAAAAGAAGGATCTACTAGTCATACTCAACACAATGAAGATCAAAGGAATACATCAAGAACATATCTATCAAGACAAAAGGTTTGAAGTCAAATTCAATCCTGGAGTCTAGTTCTTATTGATCCGAATTTTAAAGTAAAGGCTAGAAGTGCTATGCCAAGTAAATGGTTATTCTTCGGGAAAGAACAATTGTTAACAGTTGGCAGTCCAAATAAGAGTGAAGATGCACTGATTGATCCAGATTGGGTGATTGCAAATGCAAGATCATCTCAATCAGTTCGAAGGCAGAATTTATTGAAGCTAGAACCCAGACTACAAGACGAAGATGAAATTGGTACATTAAGGGTTTTTAGAAACTGAATGATTATTGGCATTGTTACGAGGAACAAAGCTAAACTAGTTGCTACAGGTTACTATCAAGTAGAAGGTATCGATGATGATGGAAACAGAATCTTTAGGACTTTCAAGATCTAACAATTTGATGACGAGACTTGATCCTATTAGGGCTGAACAAGTTGATGACTTAATAATAGGACATCACTAGCACCTGTTGAGCATTCAAGCATGAATATCTATCAGATGAATGTGAACAAGTGCACTCCTGAATGGTGAGTTAGAAGTTGAAGTTGATGTATAATATTTCCTGGACTTTGAAGTTGTATATACATTGGAATTTGTATATCATTCTCTTTCCAAGCTCTTTATGAATGGAGTTAGGGATTCAATCAAAATGTCAAGGACATGATATGACACTATAACTACTAGTTATCTGAAAATGATTTTGGTAGAGTTGTTATACACATATCTCTCTAGAATACAAGGCACACACATAATGTAATATTAGTGCTAGTATACCATGATTGTATTATAAGTGGGTCTACTAACAAAACTTGTGCAAGAGATTTTTTGTTAAGTAAATACAGAGTAGGTACAAGATGA